>PVIJ01002549.1:0-157474 GCA_004024925.1 Scalopus aquaticus | reverse complement strand
ATCTGTTGGCCATTTGCTTTTCTTCTTTGGAGAAGTGCCTTTTGAGCTCTTCTGCCCATTTTTTGATTGGGTTATTGGCTTTTTTTTTTGTTGAGTTGTGTGAGTTCTTTGTAAATTTTTGTTATCAGTCCTTTATCAGATGTATTGTGTGCAAAGATCTTTTCCCAGTTGGTAGGGTGTCTGTTAGTTTTGGTTAATGAGTTTTTACAGGACTTGGGGGAAAGGGAGGATTTAGGTAAAATTTAGATGAAGGCTCAAACCAAAGCAGGACCAATAGATAAACATCAAGTGTGGCTAGGGAAACAGACTCAGGGGCCTCGTTTCCTGGAAAACAATAAAGTGAGTACAGCAGCAGATGGTTATACACAGAATACTCAGTTGAGGCTGCGCTTCTGAGCTGTAAATTGAGGCTGCTTCTCCAGCCAAAGTGACTTAGATCTTCCAGGCAAGGGGGAATGTTTCTTCTTATTGATATAATTTCAAACAGCAGTTTCAAAGACTTTGATTTTGGAGAGCAAAGTTTCTCAGTGAGCAAGAAAGAGTAGTCATTTAAAGAAGGGGGCTGTGGCACTTGACAATTGCATCATGTCCTTGGGAGAAATTCCTGTCACTTTTAAAGCTGGTTTTATCTCTGTTTTTCCACGTGGCAGGGCAAATATTTACGGTACAAGATAATTTTTATTTTTTCCTTTCTCAAAAACCAGGCAGCACAATCCTTAAAGGCTATAACCATTTTCACATTTGTTTGTATCTTATATAAAACTGAGCACAGTGTTGAGCGGAGGGCAGATAGTATGTAAGGGCTGTTGCTACCTGACTGATGGATAATGTAGTTTTAAACAACCCGAGCCACAAAGAATGAGTGGGTCATAAATCTATACATCCTTCTAAGCTATTTTTAAGGTGTAAGAGAGAGGCATTTTTCTTACCTACAACACCAAAAGCTGAAACAGCTCGAAACAATCCAGAGGATCCCTTCTGTCCCATCTTTGTTCTATTTCCTAAATCCAAGCGGCCAAGAAGTTCTCTCACTTCTTGTTGCGTATATACATGCTAAAAATAAGTAAATTGAAACTGTAAGGTTATGCTTGCTCTTTAGATTAATCTTTAACCCCTGAAAATTTAAAGTTGCTTACAAGAATCATTATTTCATAAAGAAGTTTGTAATAGTCCTTGGCTAAGCCACAGACTTTAAAAGCTAATACTCTTCAAAGGTAAGAGTGGTTACTGGATCACATGTTGCTACTAAAAAACTGTGTCAAAACCTTATCTTCTGAATCAGAGATTCAGAGATTTAAGAAATTTCAAAAAAATCTGTAAATTCTTTAAAACACTATGTGAAGTTCTGATGGTATAAACATATGTGTGTTTTCATGAGAAAGCCCAGGGTTTCTAAGATTCTCGAAAGGATCCCTGATCAAACACTCCCACACTCAAAGCCAATAATCATTACATGATATTAGTAAAATCCCCTAGCTTATTGGGGGAAGTACAGGAAATCACAATATATGGTCTACTTAAAAAACCTACATGTATAAAATAGTTTTGCCAAGAACTTTATAGAAATAGGTTCTAAACTATATCCTCTGATACATTTCACTTATCAAGAATCTACATACATTCTAAAGCAGTCACAGGCAGGAACTTCTAGGTTCTCTTATATGAATTAAAATTAACTTTTCCACACCACCATTATATTTCACTTTGACTAACAGCCTCATATTTTTGCGCCACCTGATTTAAGTCCCTGTTTTCCTGATTCTGAATAACACAGCATCCTGATAAAAACAGCTTAACACTTCTCTAGTGCATAGCAAGTCATCAGAAGATTTTTAGCAGCATAATAACATAACATCCACAGTAGCAAAGTCCTCCCTGACTTCAAGTAACTTCACATTAAGGCATAGTAATTAAAAAAAAATCTCTTTGGTAGATGTGCATTAAGCGTTACACTGAATCTTTAAAATGTTAACCCTTTGAGAAAATAAATTCATTATCTTACTCAGAATTTTCCCTGTAAACAAATCAAAATGAAAAACAAAGTGTAATTCTGGCATACTTCTTCACAGCAGTAATTTCTAGAAACCAGATTTGAGGCTCAATTTTAATCAACCATGGAAAATAATTGTAACTTTCAGATGCTTGTAAAAAATTATAGTTATATTATATATATATATAATATATATAATATATATATATATATATATCCTATAAGCCATAAGGATATTTTATGGCTTTAAACAACAGGTACAAAAATACATGTAGTCATGTTTGCAAGATACTTACCCTATCATCAATTACGACCAAATCTTTCGGTTCTGTTCTATCAATTTTCAAAACACGATACTTTGTTTCTGCATGATTGCTCCCCACTAGGAAGTATCTCTACAAATAAAAAGATGCTGTCAGCTTCCTAAAACATTTACCTTACACAGTTTTATAACCCCTTCATTTTTTACATTAAATACATTAATAAGTCAGGTTACTTTTTAAAAGAAGTATTTCTGTTAAGTGTTATGGTAGATTAAAGAAAAGCTGGTTTCAAAAGGTCAATTTTATTGAAATTGAAATATTCCCAGTGGTGTCACGATAAGGATCAGTCTGATATCTGAAATGTACCCAGTAACCAGGTCAGATGAATTTAATTACATTACATAGAGATTAACCTAACTGATTGCAGACTGATGTTTAAACTTGCCAGGAAGAAGCAGCTCTGGTAAGAATTAGAAAGCTCAACATGTAATTAAGAATGCTTAGACAATCACAGTTATTAAAATATTGATATTTTATCAAATAAATCTTTACAAATTTTCTAGAAGACTGAAAATGACTTTATTATAGCAACTACAAAAATCCACCCTGAAGTCCTATGAAAGATTAAAATGAGTGTACTTTCCCAAACGGATTTTTATAGATAAGCTAAAGGAAATAATTAATATTCTTTCCTTCTGAAACACTTCCTCTGAGTCTTACACCTGAACACATTAGCCTTCTTAAATGAATACTGAGAATAAAATGAATAATGAAACTGTAGAAAAATAACTATCTTATATTTAAATGATTGTTTTTAAGAAAATCTAAACAAGATAATTTTTTTTTCCTCAAAGATCCATTTATTTCTGCATACAAGCTGGGGTACAGGCCAGAGGCATGGGGCAGCGAGCGGGTTCACCAGAGACAGAGCGGGGAGCATAACAGGCAGATCGGAAATACACTGCTGAGGTTAGCAGCAAGGGAGGCAGGAGAGGTCTGCCCCATCATGTGGGAATCTCCGCTGCTGGGCGTCGAACTCGAGTCACCACTGCCTACAGCTCCAAAGTGCAGCGCTTAACCGCTGCGCCACCGGGGAGGCCCTAAACAAGATAATTTTAAGTTGCATTAAAAAAAATAAAACTCCATACTATTCAGCAATCAAAAATGATAAACTAATGCAATTCTCAGCAACATGGATAGAGCTAGAAGGGATCATGCTCAACAAAATAAGTCAAAAGGAAGCAGAAAAATATCGAATGGTATCACTTATAGGAGGACTATAAGAGAGCCAAACAAGAAATCAGGAGAAAATAGCACACAAAACATAAACAAAAGCAAAAATTAGCAGGCAACCACAAATAAGAGACATTCTACAGGGGAGGTGGAGGAAGAGAGACCAAAACAGAAGAGAAAAGCGCACAGGGGACTATGGTGATGGTTCACGGGTAAATTGGTGGTGGGAAACCTATGGGGGATACATAATAATGTAAAGGATATAAAATTTTTAAAAAGCAAAAAAAAATTTTTTTGATAAAAAATAGAACTCCAGTAGCAAAAATGAAGTTTGAAAGATATTTTACTTCAAAATATCACTTAAAAAGTGGCACTTTTTCAATCTTGCAAAAATTAAGAAGACATATTCACAATCAACTGGCATCTTACCATCTCGTTAGTTAGATAAGGTATAGACACATAAAGCAATTAAATAACAAATAAGATTCTTGATTTTAAAGGCCAAACCGAAGGGTGTAGACCATAGGAATTTCAAGCAGAAGAAATTGATGTTAATACTCTAGATGCAGAAAATGGTAGTCAACTTCAATTGAGCATTAAAGGCTGGGTAAGAGTTTCTAAAGTAAGATTTTACTTATAGTAGAATATGAGTACTGCATTGTATCATTTTAATACTAAATGTGTAGGAGTAGATGCATTTTTTAAAGTATGTTTCTGTTTCTAACAGCCTGATCTAGACTTTCAGATTACAAATAACAAAACTATGTTAAAAGGTGATAGGCTAGCCCATTCTCCAGGGGAAAACTAACCAAAACTGAACCCCTCACCTCACAGGAGAGGTATAGTCTGGATGGCACTACCAGTTACAATGAGGCAGAAATAAAATTATAATAAAAACTGGTAAACTAGGCATTCAGTAACTAAGACTAGAAGCACGGGGGCAGGGCAGGGACAGAGAGAGAGAGAGGAAAGAGGCCAAAGATTGTCAACCTGGCCTCAGATAATTCATTCCCTGAGACCCTATAACAGTGAGTGCAGACTAGAGTAACCAATATAATAAAATCATCTTTGGAAGAATGGTTTGTAAACTATACATATCTGTTATCAGAAAAGATAGCCACCTTCTTGGGGACGTGGGGGAAAACAGTTCCTAAGGGAGGAAATAACAAATACTAAGACCAAAAGGGGGAAAAAAACTTAAGTGTCTTTTTGCAAGAATCAGATTAAATGAGAAAAGTCTCATAAAACACCTAAAATACCTGTGTTGTGTTCAACACGAAGAAAGTACTCAATGAGTGGCAGTTCCTTTTCTCTCCTTTACTTTTTAAAGATATCAGCAAATCTATGCCATTGCATTTGAAAAAAAAAAAGACAAGGGGAAAAAAAAACCACAGAGGTGGGGAAAAAGAGAGTACCCCATAGAACGAAAAGCATGTCAGAAACCAGAATGGAACTAGAATGAGGGAATGCATGTGTCTATTAGTAATCAGTCTTTGCCCTTAGGAGGAGCATACAACGTCGCAACCACGAATGGCAGGCTGCATGAACTGGATGCAACGGCAACACAGAAGATCACTTAGTTCACTTGGTGAAGGGTCAGACAGAGCAAGCTACCCAGAGAAGCAGGTATTGTTCTAACGCTATGCTTGGTCTTGAAGGATCCCTAAACAGGAGTAGTTTCATAACAGTTTTATCTGAACCAAGATAGAACAAATGATACCCACCATCTCCTACAAATAATCCTCTCTTATCACCTGTCTCTGCCCCAGTCCATTCCCTAAGAACTTTTGTTTAAATCTAAATTCAGCACTTACTTCCAAAGGCCTTGTCTAAATTTGGGGCATGTCTGTCCTCTTCACCTAATTATAAGCACCTCAGCATACAGAAGCTAACTCCATACCCTCTATGGTTTTTAATTCCCTATTCTAGTAGAAATCTAGTTCCATAGGCATGGGATACATGTTAGGCGAAAGAAGCACGTGCCACAGAATGATTTAATTTGCCAGGTAACTTTCTACAACCTCTACACTAACACGTCTTTATGTTTGTTTTTTTGGGGGGTTTGGTTTGGTCTACTATAGGTATACAATAAAAATCAGGAGTATAGCTTCACACTTGTATAATGTTTGAGCACATACTGCACTCACCACCAAAGTTCAATTACCACTATCAAATTGATCCCTTTTACCTACCTGTTCCATCCACCCCTTTTTTCCCTGCCCAAAATTTACACTAATCCACCTATTTTGGTTAGGCACACAAAAAGATGAAGTCAACCACTCAAAAAGGCACATCACTTCTTTAAGGGAGGTAAAATCCCCAAATGAAATTCCTTGAATTTCCATAGATCCTGGAAAATTTAAAGATTAATTGCAATAGGATTTGATACAGCACTTTGTAAAAAGTCAGATATAATTCCTGAGATACGAGTAAGCAAATGCATTACAGACCTTTGGAGGACAAAGGACAACAGAGCTAACCTTTCAAGCACTTCAAAAGACTCCAGGAAGCCAAAGATTCAAAAGCTAGAATCCATAGAATTTAAAAGCATATCTGAGCAGGAAGCAATTTAAAGATGCACAAATCCTAAAAATGTTTTGTGCAGATTAGAGCGACCTCAGGTGGAGTCACTAAAGGGGAAACCACAGTTGTCTGTCAGCCTGCTGTGAACAAAATCATTTTCCTGCACTGCCCTCTGGTGGGTAACTGACTGCTTTCCACTTGGTTTTATTTCCTTCCTATTAAATATATCAACTCTAATATGTAAATATATACTTAGATTTTGTTATATTTACTATTATGCTGCAAAATGGATCTCAGCACTTATGGGTTTAAAAATTCCCTGGGATATCTTTTCCTTAAAATTTTCTCCACTGATTTTTTCCTAATTTTTCTTTTGAAAAATATTTGAAACAATGAAGATCCATACACCCTTCACCTAGATTTACCAATTGTTAACATTTTGCTACATTTGTTTTCTCCCTTCCTCCCTCCTGAGAGAAGCTTTTTTCTTTTGAACCATTTGAAGACACATCACCCTTAGAAACCTTAATTGGTATCTCTATAAACAAGGACATCCTCCCACATAATTGTAATACCACTGATACAATATTATCTATACAATACACTTTCAAATTTCTCCAAGTACCCTTATAATGTCTGTTTTAGCTGGCATTTTAAAAATAAGAAAAAAATCAGCATCCAATGAGGGATCACGTTATATTTGATTACCATGTCTTTTTTAACCTTTTAATCTAAAATAGCTACTGCTTTGTTTTTCATGACTTCAATATCTTTAAGGGGTCCACCTCTTTTATACCAATTTTCCTCGTTTTCTGTCATTCATTTGACCATTTACTAGTAAATGTCTCGTATGTGCCATGCACTTGGCGAAACACCTGAAGAAAAAGGATAAACTGAAGATAATTTTGGAGATATAACTTGCTGTTGGATTGGATCCAATAAGGTAGTAATTGGTCTTCTTGCTTTTGTAATCCTGACATATTAGAGAAGAAACATATTTGAGAGAAAACAAAAAGTTCTGTATGCAAGATGTCTAAAGAAATCAAGCGGGGAACTTTATAGACCCTGGAGCTCAGAAGAGAGATCTCAATGGGTGTCATCAGCACATACATGGAACGTAAAGTCATAGGACCATATTAAGAGTGAAGGTAGAGCCTTTTTCCCCGCCCCTTAATCCCCCACCCCAAAGCTACCTTGCCTGAAGCACTCTAAATAAAATTATTTAGGCTGGATAAGGCGGAGGAACCAGGTTTTAAAAAAAAAAAACATAGAAAAAGGGGTAGTGATTAGGAAAACCAAAACCAAAATCCAACAGGACAGCATGGAGTCATTACAGCAAATACAGATCACTGGAAAAAGAAGAGTGCAGTCACAGTCACATCAAACGTGCCTGACGTTTGATGAGGACAGACAAGTGTCCAGAGGATCTGACAACTGGAGCTTATGAATGGCCTTTCTGTGGGCAGCCTCAATGATGGTGCAGAGGCAAAATCCACAGCATAGCTGGGCGAAGAGCAAGTAGGAAGTCTTCTGGGTAAAGCTGGAAGAGTGACCACCTCTGTTCCTCCCAAACATCTCTAAAACTATTATATAGGTTTTTATATTTGGGGATTTTATTAGACACACGGCCCAAGGGCAAAAAGAGAAGTATAGGAAATAGCAAAAATATCACTTGAAATTGAAAAGCATGTCGTGGAAGAAAGCTGAATCCTAAACTGGCGGTGGGGATGTAAAAAGCAATGTATACTATAGAACGTCCAAAAAGCATGACAGCTTGTGGCATCTCTTATCTCTGGAGGCTAGAGTGTAATAATTTAGAAAACTGAAGATAAAAAGAATATAGCACAAGCTTCTAAAGAGAGAAAAAAGCTTTCAAACTAAAGATCAAGGATAGAATAACAGTAGAAATTCTGATTAGCTACGCGGGAAGGTGAAAGATGGGGATGTAATGCCTTCAAAATTTTAAGGGAAAATTAACTTCAATCTTTAAGTCACCATTAACTCTATCAACCAAATATGAGGATAGGGTAAGGATATTATCAGATCTCCTCTAGCTCAAAAATATTACAGGACATGAACCCTTTCTTTTCTTTTAAATTTATTTATTTAGTTATGCATACAAACTGGGGTACCGGCCAGAGGTGTGGGGCGATGAGAGGATTCACCAGAGACAGAGTGGGGAGCAGAACAGTCAGATCGACCGAAATACACTGCTGAAGGGAGCAGCGGCAAGGCAGGAGAGGTCTGCCTCACCATGTGGGAATCTCCCCGGCTGGGCCTCGAACTCGCGTCGCCGCTGCTGATAGCACCACACCAGGGAGGCCCCATGAACCCTTTCTAATGAAGCAATTGGAGATGTCCCACCTAAAATAAAGCATAAATCTAAAGAACATGATACAGAATGTGGGAAAATAAGAAAATCACCATATGGCAATCCCAAGATGGCAGCTGTGCTGCAGGTTTTGGGAGCAGTCTGAATTTGAGTGGAGGAAACCATTAAGAGTACCTAACATATGTGAGTGTGCGTAGAGTTACACATGGGAGAGCTGGGGTTAAACTCACTGTAAATTCTAACTAGAGATTATAGAAAAAAGGAAATATCTCGAATACTACAGTCTGAAGTTCAAATTGCAAATTGTTGGGTAAATGAAGTTAAAAATTAGGCTTTTTTACATCTTCCTGCCACTTGGGTGAATGCCCAGGCAGAGGGGTGTGTGCACGGGGCACGTGCACCTGATTGTGGGCACCTGGGCCCTGAGAGCTCGGGTGTGCGCATGTGTAAGTGCTCACACCTGTGCCGAGAAGTGCGCTAAAGGCACCAGCAGCAGCAAGGCAGGAGGACCATTTTGTGCAAGACCAGGAGATGACAGAGGCCAGAGAGAGTAACAGAGATTCTCTGCGGGCTGGTAGGTTCGTCCCCTTGCCTGGTCCACTCCTGCCTCCTTGCCTGCCAGCCTCCCTGCCTGGTGTGGTGTGCACCTGGTTCCCTGCTCCAACATTACAGGCCCATAAAATCTGTTGAGGGCTCCAGGACTCTCCATCTATCTGAATCGACTGTGAACCTGCCCTGTGCATGCTGCATTAGATAAAGGTAAAAAAAAGAGGAAAATAAAATGCCCATAAGCAAGAGGGAAGCAAAGGGAGCAGTAACTGGAGTTTACAGGGTTTCCATAAACCAGGCGTGCATCAGCTGAAACCGCCTGAATGCATATACACTTAATGAATCAACACTTCCAGTGGAAAGGATTGCTCAGTGGAAAGAAATTCTACAATTATAAATATACTGGGGGTTGGGGGAGGAGGACTGGGGTGTTGGGAGGAGTTAGGGTGGAGGACTAGGATTTTTAAAAAGCTGTATTAAAATGTCTATTAAGCTAGAAGATGATCTGAGCTCGCTCTCTTCAAAGTTAAGTATATATCACTGTTCAAGAAAAAGCTTAAAATTTCAACATGCCACTTTGACAGTGATGACTTAGTATAAGACGAATGTAGTCCTAAAATATGGAATACAATAGGAAATTCAGTATCTACTAAATTATTATCGCCTTTTATAATGACAGGCTAATTAATCACTCTTCATCTGAGGGAAGAAAATCAGCTCTCTTGAAAGAGCAGAAAATTTAGGTTGTCTCACAGCTTCAATTAGTGTTAAACTTCACTTGAACTTTCAGATTAAAGATATTATTTTTAAAGATTACCATGAAGTTACTTCTCACAACGTAACAGTATTCCAAGTCTGCCATCTCATTTATTCATTCCATCAGTCCCAGTAATGCAGCCTAGGAAAAAGAGCCTCTCATAGTCAAAGGGATGTTTCCCAGTTCACTTTTCTGAGCTTCATGGGTTTTACTGTTGGGGAAACTTCAAATCCCTTCTATACCAGTAGAAACTTTGCTACCTCTAACTGCACCTTCTAAATCAGCTACAATCACTATGCTCCTCACTCTCACTTTATATTTTTTGGTTTCCTACTCTGAACCCTTAGTCAACCACATTCTATATTACTTGCTCCCATTCCCTAGTTACACAAACCATGGCTAATTAAGTAAGCTTTATTCCTCATGATGTGGTTCTCATCTTATTCTATTTGGTGGGATGGGATGGGGAAAAGGAAAGACCTTCCTTAAATCCTTAAATTTTGAAAATTCTCAATAGCTGCATGAAGGTAAAGAAGATGGATGTAATGCCTTTAAGATTTTAAGGGAAAATTAATTTCAATCTTAATTCACCAGTAAATCTATCGATCAAACGTGAGGGTAGGATAAGGACATTTTCAGATATGTTACATATCAAAAATATTATGGTACATGAACCCTTTCTAATGGACAGCTGGAGATGTTCCACCCAAATTAAGGCATAAATCAAGAATTACATACACACATGTAGGTTTCCTCTACTTATTGTAAGTAGAACATTCCAATTTGGTATGATTTAGCTGGTTATTACTTGGGTCTGAGACTATTCCAAAATTTTTCTATGGAAATTAATGGCAATCGCATTCCAAGGCCAAATATATATAAACAGCAAATACATATATTTGGTCTGGGAATGCTGATACACACACACACAGATAGATAGCAGGGGAAAACTCTACATAAATATTAACAATCTTGAGCTAGCAAGAGCAAATATTACTCTTAACAACTTCACTCCCTACAAAATATACATGCAGACACAAAAATCTGCCATAGTTCTATTCAGTTATCAATTGTAAAGCCAACCGGTAAGTGTTCATTTCTTTCTTATGAAATAGTCACTACTGCAACACATCCCAAGCAAGGGCACCTGAAAACTGGGATTCATGAAAGGAAAACCACAGTTTCACCCAGGATAACTTCAGGTTGTTAGCGTTCTTCCTAAAGCATAATTCACATTCTAGGGCTCCTCTTAGAAACCTTTAGTGCCCCCCATTTCTTGAGAGTAAACTCTGGATCTCTTAGTTTGGCATTCAAAACCAGGTTGCTAAATCTCTGCGGATACCTTCTTGATGCACTGAGCTGCATGAGCAGTAGCAGTGTTGGGGCTGGATTTATTACTCGAGGTATAGAAATGCTTCATAGCATGACAGGAGTATAGTTGACATGTGTATAGTTCTG
Organism: Scalopus aquaticus; assembly: GCA_004024925.1. Taxonomy (NCBI): domain Eukaryota; kingdom Metazoa; phylum Chordata; class Mammalia; order Eulipotyphla; family Talpidae; genus Scalopus; species Scalopus aquaticus. The sequence continues at coordinate 146,369 of PVIJ01002549.1, read as the reverse complement.
TTCAAATTCGACAGCTTAGGTTTGTACATTTCATCTTATGTAAATTTTAAAGAAAAAGAACCTTATAAAATAATGAATGGAGAGTAGAATGAGTGACAGAAAATTAAGGGTGACAAATGTTGGTAATTTTGGAACTAAGTGATGGATTTAAGGGAGTTTGTTATACTATTCTGTTAACTTTTAAGGGCTTGAAATTTCCATTATAAAAAAGCTAAAAACAAAAAATACATACAAACCAAAAACTCAATGTTCTCAATTATCTGAAATATAATTTACTCTGTTCAAATTGCTATAAAATTTTCTCATCACCTACTCCCAATTTCAATTTGTAAATGGCACCATCTAGTTACAAATTACACTGCCTGGCACCAGTTCCTGGTTTGCAATCTTGGCAATCCTGTCCTAAACTCTTCTTTGCCCCATTGTTTTCTTCGCTGAGTAATAGTAGTAGTAACATCACTCATCTCTTAGGAGGTTTTGTGAGGATTAAGTAAAATATATATAGAGCACTTAGATGGTGCGTACTAGCTGTTATTCTCATTAATACAACCTGGTACAGTTTGTTTTTAATTCCTAGGATCGACTGAGTTGCCAGTAATTTTAAGCCTTTTTCTGAATTATTTACTGAGTGTATTACTCATAAAGATGTTTCTGCTTCTATCTTTAAGCCAAAAATATTTTAAAAAGATAACCCACTTTAATGAGGAGAAAACTGAAGTTCAGAAATTAAATGCAATAGACACTTCTCAAGATGGCTGCCTGGCCCAACCTTTCCATGAAACAAAAGTGTTGGTTCCATAGAGCTTTCTTGCCAGAACTTTCCTGGTCATGACGGTATTTGTCTTTCCGGGGCTGACACCCAATCATAGCTGAGTCTGTCAGAGTCCTTCTGTCCGCAAGCACCTTCTCCAGCATTCCGAGAGGGATCTCAAACACTGCTGTCTGGTTTCTGCCTTTTCAGAGGCTGGGGAGCTCAGCCTCACTCATGACCATCTATGCAGCAGCTTCCTCAGCATCCTTCTAATAAACTCGCCTTTGTTTTAAGCAGAGTTAGTTTCTAAAACTTAGATCACTGAGGGGTCTGGGCAGAGTTCTAGATCACACATCTCTTTGTGTTAGATTCCCTCAACCAGCATCTATTGAGAATCTACTTTTATAACAAAAGTGGACTGTGAGGACCAGCAAGGTTTTGACAGTGGAAGGTAGGGCCAGGTGTCAGGGGAGAAAATTACAAGGAGAGAGAACTTCAGAAAAACACAAGGTAGATATAGGTAAATGAAAGCAATATGATTCTACTGCAGAATAAGATATATGTAGGCATATAGTTAATCCTCAATAAATGTTTGCAGAATTAGGGCCTCCTTGGTGGCGCAGCAGTTAAGCGCTGTGCTGTGGAGCTGTTGGCAGCAGCAGTATGAGTTCGATGCCCAGCCGGGGAGATTCCCACATGGCGCAGCAAACCTCTCCTGCCTCGCCCGCTGCTCTCCTCAGCAGTGTATTTCAGTCGATCTGACTGTTCTGCTCCCCACTCTGTCTCTGGTGAACCCTCTCACCGCCCCACGCCTCTGGCCTGTACCCCAGCTTGTATGCAAAAATAAATAAATCTTTAAAAAAAATAAATGTTTGCAGAATTAATATTAGGTACATGACCGGACAGACAAGTTGAGGACAAATTATACATGGTTTTGTATGCCAAACTTAAGGGATTCAGAGTTTACTCTCCTTAAAATGAGAGGCACTGAAGGTTTCTGAGCAGAGCAGCCCTATAATATGAATTGTGCTTTAGAAAGAACACTAACATCTCAATCCTTATGAATGCTTAGTTTATTAATGGGCCGAAATTTCTGTTTTAAGTAGAATACGTATGTTTCTAACTAGGGATGTTAACCTGCACATACTACAGCAAGCAAAAGGTTTTATTTCAATGGCCAAATGATACTTCTATATGGCTGTCCTCAGAAAACAACTGAAGGCATTTGCAAATACAGCTTATTAGATAATTTCACCTTCTGGTCTGGATCTAATCAAATTAAGCTGTCAACAAAAATTTGGTCAAGTTTTTCCACACTAATGAAGGCCTGAGGCAGATATACTATTAAGACCATCAACCTTCTTGTACTTCTCTGTCTAATGAAGATAACTCAAGTTCCACTGAATGTGCCTTGTAACATGCTCTGTGGCACAAGGAAAGGTGTTACGCATATGCAGCCTTGTTACCGTGTAGTTAACTGTAAATACAGACTCTAGAATCACTGTTATATTAAAAACTTAGAAAAGCAATACTTTATTTAGAAAAAATGTATTTTATTTTCCAACCACAATTATGACAAAGGATGTACTTCTCTAAACACTATTCCGTAAATTTTAGGGAACTAGTCACCTAGATACAAAAACCAAAACAAAAAACCCTGATCTGCTTATTCTACTAGTAACTATTTACATGGCAATTTGAAATATTTTTTTAAAAACGTGTTAGAAAAAGTAAAAACCAAAATGTTTGTTACAAAATGTTTGTTAGATGTCTAGACAGTTTTTCTTTCCTTTCAAATAAAAAGAAAAGATCAAAAGCTTTCAGCGATAAAACATCAGTCATAGTGATGGTATGTATGCCTTGGAACTGGAAAATAGAAAAGTCACGGATTAGTATGTCAACTTTTTTTCATACTCTTGACATTACTGTGGTAAACTGAATAACGCGAACAGACTTTCTGAAAGCTGAAAAGAATCCCGAAACTCGTATCAGAACCTCATGAAGAATTTCTGAAATAACACCAGCACCTGTTTCCCGCATGTTTCAACTGCAGCCTTTAGGTCGACTTGTGCATAAGAAAACGCAGTAGTGCCCTGGGAGCAACCATCCGGCGAAGACACCTTCCGCAGCTTCCCCAAGGCTGTGTCTGACCGGGGTCAGGGAACTGGGGAAGGGTCGAGCCGGGGCCCAAAGTCCCCCACCCACTCAGCTGCCTTCCTCCCGCCCGCGCCCTGTCTCGCCGGGTACTCACAGCTCTAGTCTCATACAGAACGAGCTTCTGCACCGAGCTGATGATGGGGGCGGCGGCCGCGGGCATGGCTAGACCAAATGGAGGCCACCGCAACAGGGGACCAGGCCACGATCCAGGCTGCGGCAGCCGCTGGACTACCACAGGAGATCCGTGGAGAAGTCACCTCACCCTGGATAGCAGGAGAGCTAGGATAAGCATCGTCTGGGCACTAAAGATACAGATGACCAGGCCCGATTCTGGTGTTTCCGGATCTCTGCACCCCCCTCCCCTCCCGCCCCCACCCGCCACCTCCAAACCAGTCCCGCCCTAGGCACGAAGGGGGCGTGGCTGGAGGACGTACCATAGAGAAAAGGTGTAGAGGCTCCCAGAACGTGCAGGCTGTCGGGGAAGCAGTGGGCGCCATCTTTGGTGAGGGCAGAGGAAAAAAAGGTGGGCGGAGAAAGGTCTTCCAGTAAATCAGCTTCTAGTTAATCTGGTAAAACTGAAGCGCTTCTCTTGAAGCAGTTCTCCGAGTTGCACACACATCCACTCCCAAATTGGTTACCCCCCCCCCCGCTTATTGATGCATTTCTTTTTCTGGTCTGATCCTTCACTGAGTGTGTTTTACTCCTCTCGTCTCTTTAGTTTGCCCTAAAAGTATCAACAAAACCTTTGTTTTTCAGATTCAGTAATTCAAGGAATTTTTTTACACAGATAAAGTGGAAATTTGGACTTTGCCACATATTTGTGCTTGAGACTAACCATTTATAAATTCTGAAAATGATCCGTTGTGTTCATGGGTTCAGTATAGAGCTAGGCAGTTCTGGGTGTAAATAAGGTTTTTTCCATTTGATGTTCCCTCTCTGATAGTTGCCTTCCCTATTTGTGAAAAGGAGTGTATTAAAATTATTAATACGAAATTAGTTGCCACTAATTACTAAAATGAGAAAAATTGAAGTCCCACCTCCCAAAGCCCCGCTCCCAACAGGCCCCGCGCGCTGCGCAGCCAGGGGTTCCCTAGGCAACCGTTCAACAGACCCGCGAGTCCCGGGAAGCTGCTGCTGCCGGGCTGTGGGGTTCACTGGGGTCTGCCCGCGGCCAGGTAAGCAGGGGGTCTTAGTACACCGCCCGGAGGTATTTTGGTATCGATTGAATGGAATCCCACCCCCTTCGAGGAACCCTAATCAGTTCCTTTTCTTGCAAAACTAAACTTTGGTATATCTGTAAATTCCTACTTTTAAAGCCACTTCCCTCTCAACGACTAGTCTTAGTTCGGTCCATACTTATGAGCCTCTTCAGTGAAAGAGTGAAATTACTGAAGTGGCAGCTAACCTGGCCTAGCGGAAGTACTTGGTTTCTCAGGGGATGGGTGCCCTGTAAATCGCAAAACCCATTGCTGGAGGGTTTCTCAACTGCTAAAAATGTAGGGAAACTAAAAATCTATATCGAAGAAATACAGTGTTGCCACATTAGAGATTACATTGTAAATTCAAATTTGAAAAATTACAAATTTTATAATACTTATTACTTTTTCTTCTCTTTCATAGTTTGGTACTCTTCTTATTAAAAAAGAAAGATAGCCATGTTGGTTCTGGCATTTTGCATTAACTTGGATCTTTTAACTGGGAAAAAAAATCCCTTCTGTTTTGTTTTGGAAACCAAGTCTTCTAAATATGAGTTAAATATGTGCACAAGAAATACAAATTTAAAAACTATATATGTGCACAATGTTTTTAGTTAGGATAACAACTCTTAAAATAGCTATGAAATTGTGGTTTCCAATACTGAGTTTTCAGTTGTCATATTATACTATAATTAAGCACTTTCATTTGATCTCTTATTTTGCAGCAGATCCTGAGACAAACATTTAAGGGCAATTAGTTTATATGTAAAGGAATCCCAGGAAATAGCGTTAGAGAAAGCAAGGAAGCTAATTAAAGGGAATATTATTCAGCAAATTTCTCTGAGGGCTGAATTCACTGAGCAATATTGGGATGGATGTCTTTGAGTTCTTCCCTCTTAAGGGGTCAGGATGCTGCGGTATTATTTACCAACTCCCATCAGTTGTTAGTTGAGGTCTGGGAGGTAGAACATTTATTCCCTGGAACTTGCATTCTGTCTTGTGTGTGAATAGAATAGGTTCTGGCAGCCAGCTGGAAAGAGCCTGTGGCAAAAGAGTCACAATATGCTAGCAACTGGAAGTTGGGCTGGCCATGTGTGGAAAAGGTACATGTCAAGTACATATCAAGGGTACTAATAACATAGCTTCCTTCCAGTCTTTGAACCATTCATATCCACTCTTCCCCCCTTAATGTTCCCACTATCCTGTCACTGATTCTTCTAGGTGATGACTGGTCCCAGTTTCTAAAAGAATGCACTTACATCAGAGACTAGTGGGACAAGCTACAGAATCCACTACTGCAATCAATCCTAGGTCTGTAATTGATAATTCATCATTGTTCTTGTCTAACACTCATTCTAGATTTCCTTTATCCTTGGTCAGCACTTCTGCTGGTGTCAACTGTTTTCCAAGTAGGGTAACCAGTAGGTATACCTGCCTAAGAGATATAAACCTATAAACCTCTGGTAACCATGTCCTTGTCAGATCATGGTTGCTGCAATTACCCATTCACTGGGTGTGAGAGCATTAAAGGAGTCTCAGAGAATCCTCTTAGTTCAAGACATATATCTCCCTGTCCCAATTATGTAGCAGTAAATTTCTCTCCACCTGCAGGTCCTTATGGGCATATGATGTCAAGCACTACTGAGTGGTAGCAGCAGCTTTAGGTTTAGTGACACCTAACTGGGTCAACTGTAGAAGCATCTCTCTCCTCTATCAAAATGTGGGCCTCCAGAGCCTGAAGTTGTGGGGAAGGACAGTGCAACTCTTTTATGTCAATGACAGAGAGAGAAGATGGAAGAGGCCACTCCTACTCCCACCCCTGGCTCAAAGTATATTCCTCATTTTGAAGTACAGTGTCTCAATGATCCCAAACTGATGGTAGCTATACCTTAAAGAGGTCATTCCAACATTCTGTTAGACCAGCAGCTTCTAAGTGAAGTGGCTGGATCAGTGGACCCCATGATCATGCGCCTCATGTCTCCTATACTACAAAGAGGATCCTTTGACCCAAGCGATATTACTTGGAGTCCCATTTGACCAATGAGATACTCAGAGCTCTCAGATGGTGGTACTGGCTAAGACTGCAGCTAGGGAATGCAAGCCCATACTGGGAACACATGTCACTTGCTGCCCACTCCAGGGTAAAGGGGTCTTATGTAATCAGCTGGTTCCTGCATGGATGTTTGGCCTCAAGAGCTTGTACATGTGAGGGCTCAGCCTGTCTGCCATAGACAGTTACAACTTATAGCAGAGTGTGCATAACCAGTTATCCTAACAATTCATCCTTTTTTACCAATTTTAAATGCCTCTTTTCTCATAACTTGGTTGTATAAAGGGATTTCTGGAATCCCTTTATACATAGTTCTACACACATATACATAGTCAACTAACAAGAATTTAATTTTATGTTTAATGTGATGGTGATTGATATTATTACAAAACTAAATCTTTTCATCTAAAAATATATTATGGCTCTTCATTCATTTGGGTCTTCTTTACTATCCTTTAGCAAAATTTTAGTTAGCACACATTGCTGGTTTAAATGAAAATTACTGGCTTTTAGAAAATAATTTAAAAATATTTTGCTAGGCCATTAATAAAAAGCAACTATCATTATTTTGTCCATGTTTTAAATTTTCATTTTAAAACTTCTTTAATCCAGTAATTTCTAGAAGAATATTATTTTTCTAATTTCAAGAACTAGGGCTTTAAAAATACTTTTGTAATTCTTTTCAGTATTATTTCATTGTGATCAAGAAATATGCCTAATGTTATTTTAAGTAATGGGAATATTCTGTGAGTATATTTAGATATTTTATAAATATGAATATGTAAATAGTATATACGAATTTGATATTTGAATATAAGACATGATCATTGTACAAAAAACAAATCCCAAAAATTATGACCTGAATTGTATTTGGGTGATTGACTCAAAAGAAATGTTGTAACTTGCTAACTTAGTTCTTGATAGATAAACTGTAATTGGAGTTCTATTATAATATCAACTTCATAGCCCCAAATAACAGATTCTAAAAATTATGTAAAATTAAATATTTGTTTTAACAGACATTTATTAAAAATTACAAAGTGTAAAGCTACATTACTTCTGCACAAGTTTTCTTCATGGAATTAATGAAGTCTTCCTTAAAATATGAAATATTTTAATATGAATCCAACAAATTTATCCAGCTTTACCTTTTCTATTTCTGGATATAGCCATAGCGTGTGTATATACACATGCACACACATAATTATATCTCTATCTGCTTGTGTATATATCACTATAAATAGATGTAGATGTGATATAGATAAGCATATATAGACACAGATACATATGTGTGTGTAAGTATAACTAGTTTGATCTTTGTTAGAATATATACATAATTACATGTATGAGTATGTGTACCTATATGTATTTTCCACAAAAATTTAGTTTTTCAGAAGCTGTTTTATCTGTCTTATTTAGCATATATATATATACACACACACACAAATATATATAAAAATACATATATATAAATATGTATATAAATATATATATATTAGCATATTGCTTTTTGTGTTACACTAAGCCTATTATTGTTTTAATAGATGGCTTTAACTTGAAATTATTGGCAAAATCTGTGTATTTAGTGGTATGGAATGGCTTCTGGGCTGAGTAAATTTACAGGCTATCCTAGTTCTCCCTAACAACCTGCCTGTCTGTTCAAACTAAATCAGGTTCTTTTATGACTTTTCTCTTTCTTACTGTAGTGTTCTAAATTATGACTTCTCAAGAGAAGACAGAAGAACATCCTTTTGTGGATATATTTAATGAAGATGAAGCTGAACAAAACTTTTTGTTGTCTAAACCTGTTTGCTTTGTCATATTTGGAAAACCAGTAAGTTATTTCTTCTTTTTTATTTAATACATATTTTTTCTTTCTAAAATTATAACCTTATGTTTACCATCCAGGAAAACCACAGTGTACTAATTTTTTGAGTGTGTGCTAGACTTTCATTGTATAACTTAAAACCTCGTTCTCTCTTGTACACTCTAATTGAAAAGAAACCAAAGATTCCAATATTTTTCATTATATTTCTAAAAACATCATAGACTTTCAAAAATCAATAGTGAAAGCAATAAAATGTGTTACTTCATTAAAGTGATTGCTTATCTTTAAACTATGACACTTTTCAAAGATTCTGTTAAGAAGGAATTTTTGCTTTTGAAAGTTATTAAACGGAGGTCTAAATATTAATGGTTATAAGCTTTAGAGTGGAAATAAAAATGACGACACTCAATAGTCACAATGATTTGTATTCAAAATTACAAAATTTGACTATCAAACAAGTTCACTGCCACTATGGTACAACTTCCTGATTTCAGAGCAAAAATTTTAAAAATACTGTTTAAATCACTTTGTGAAGTTTGGCATATGTGACACTTAGAAAGAAAAATGAAGCGATAAATAACTAGATTCTACTCTACCTTTATTTTGTGTGGAAAAATTTTACTTGGTAACATTGATGTAATAATTACCATTAATAAGATCATTAAAAAGGGGAATATCTGTTTCACTGGCAAATAGCTGCTCTGTTGGGTTTTATGTAACATCTTTCTTTTTAAGGGGGTTGGGAAGACAACATTGGCACATCACATAGCACAGGCATGGAAATGTATTCGTGTGGAAGGTAAATTTTACCTTTTTTTCTCCTTTATTTTATTATGAGAACTTTCAAGTATACATAAAAATGGAAAGAATTATGCAGGAACACGCATATACTTATCTAGTTACCTTCTAGATTCTATGATCAACATTTTACTGTATTTGCATTATCATATATCTCTCAGTCAACACAGTGATGATTACTTTTATGAAGCATCAAACAGGCTTGGCCCTTCTGTTAGCCCTAATTTTGCTCATAGAATTTAGGAGGCCTTATGGAATGATTTTTTGCTATATCCTACTGCCTCCAATTTTCTAATTCCTATTCAAGATATATGTGTTTTGGGTGTCTCCCTATGGAAGATGGAGAGGAACTCTCACAGCTACTCATGTGAGCCTTTTTCAAGAATTGGTTGTCTTCAATAATAAATTTCGTTTTTATGTTTAAATTGCTTTGCTTTGTTTGCATCCATAAGACAAAGGTTAATATCCTAATTCATAAATATACTTTTAATCAATAAAATTACTTACTCCCTAATAGAAAAATAAGTAAAAGAATGAATCAACAGTTCATAAAAATAAAAAGATTAATAGAAAAAAGATTAACTTCATTGTTATGCAAAGAAATGCTATTTAAAATAACACTGATTCATATTTGTCTTTCAAATTGGCAATGAAATTTTAAAGTTTCTATTGATAAAATCATTTTTGTAGTGAGCATTCTATGTGCTGTTGTGAAATTGTGGTCTGGTACAATTTGAGCAAGAACAATTAAGTAGTAACTAATACAAACACAACTTTAAGATTTTCCTCTTTGATGAAAACAATTTACTTGTAGGAAATCTTAAAGAATACCAAACATTCCATAGATTTTTAGCATAGGGACATAATTCAGCTCTTGGGTTCTCCCCAGGTCATGCCCCAGTGCTCCTGTCATTTCCATCCTAGGATGTCTTCCAGCAAACTGGTCTAATATTTCCTTTTACAAAGGAAATAAATCCTTGGAATTTCAGCCTCAGTAACCTTTTTCTAGTTAGTGTTTATCCATTTTAACATTTCTTCATGTATCCTTTCCTTTTATATAATAGTATGCCAAATTAATGTGCTCTGAATATAATTATATGGTTATGAAATTAATGATAATAATTTACTAATAATAATACTCGTGTATACTTTTGTGCAATACATAGCAATTTTCCCAGTCACCATCATATCACCACCTCATTTCATCCTCAGACTCCCTTTTATACAGGGCATAAGCGTGCAAGAAACAGAGGCATTTAGGAAGTTAACTTCCCCAGATCCTTTAGCCAGTGACAGAGACAAGTTCCCTGTGGAGGACATTCTGCTGCCTTTTACTTTAATCAGAACAATTCACTTGTAGGAAATCTTAAAGAATACCAAACGTTTCCATAGTTTATTAGCATAGGAACATACTTCAGCTCCTGGGTTCACCCCAGCTCTACCCAGGCTTAAATAGCATATATATAAACTTGCTTTGTAAATTCTAAAATGATAGACAAGTGTTAGTCTTTCTTACCAGTTATAAAATGCATGAATATGTTTCTTAATTTGGCGATCTAGTATCAGTTCGTGCTAATATTTTAAATTCGCATTTTAGCTTTATCAGTTTTGGAAGAACATATTGCCTCTGAGACGACATCAGGAAAAATGGTAAGTAAAGCTCGGTTTCACAGTAATGGTTTTTAAATTTTTTTTTAAAGATTTATTTATTTATGCATACAAGCTGGGGTACAGGCCAGAGGCATGGTGGGGGTGGCGAGAGGGTTCACCAGAGACAGAGTAGGGAGCAGAACGCGCAGGTGAATGGAAACACACTGCTGAGGGGAGCAGTGGGCAAGGCAGGAGAGGTGTACTGAGCCATGTGGGAATCTCCCCGGCTGGGGGTCGAACTCCCGTCACTGCTGCCGATAGCTCCACAGCTGCGCTGCCAGGGAGGCCCCCAGTGATTTTTTTTTTTTTTTTTTTGTTAGAAAGCTCTGTGCCAGAGATCTATGGTACAGCAATGTGCAACCCTGTGCTTGTTCTTAGTTGCAGTCCATGCTGCTCAGTGGTCACAACATTCCAGATGAACTTGTCACAAAGCTCATGATAGAGAAGCTCAACTCCGTAGAAGTCTCCCACTTTGGTATGTTTATTTTTCTATATCAGTAGTTCACAAAGCAGCCTTGAAACACATGATTTATCTGATGCGCAAATAATATCTAGAGATGCTCTTTCCTTTGCCCTCACACAGGGCTCCTGGAGTCTGAATTCAGTTGAGCAATTCAGGTAGTTTCATTTGCTTGTTTACTTGTTTTTATTCTTCAGATTGTCTGCATACAAGAAGTAGGGCGTAGGCCAGAGGTACAGGGGTGGGGTGAGGAGGGCGGTGAGAGGATTCGCCAGAGACAGAGTGGGGATCAAAACAGGAGGATCCACTGAAATATACTGCTGAGACAGGAGAGGTCTGCACCATGTGGGTCAGCTCCCTGGCTTGGGATTGAACTGGTGCAGCGGTGGCTCATGATAGCTTCACTGTGCTGAGATTTAACCCCTTGCACCACCAGGGAGGCCCACCAGTGGCTATATTTTTGCAGGAATGTGTCAGGTTCATTTAAAGAGCCATGGATAGGGTGGATGCCTAAGGATACCACTACTATTTCAAAGTGTTTCAAAGACAACAACAAGAGCAAATAAGCAAGCCAGATTGGAAACTGAGGATTATAGGAAGACAGGGGAGAATCATTATATTTCACATATTCAAAACCAAGATCCCAGGTCTTCCTGTCTTTTGAAATTAAACTACTTAGGATTGCTTCCATGTACAATGTCCAACACATTGCTAACAGAAAGTCTTCAAAAAACCTTTGGAAATAGTAGCATATATCTAAGCAATTGATGAGACTTTAGGATGTTGTTGTAGTCATGGGTCTGCATTTTTAAAATAGATTGTGAGCAGCGTGTTCTTAAGTGAGAATTTTGATGTGGGCTTATTAGAAACAATCATCCATTCATTCATCTGTCGACATAGAGTACCATTTCTTATCATACAACTTGAGGCATTGTATGCTTTCAAACTTTTTAGTCTCTTACACTTATAAAATTGTTGAGACCCCCCCAAAAGAGCTTTTACTTCATGAGTTATAGCTATCATTATTCAACATTTTAGAAATTAAACTCAGAAATATTTAAAATATTTGTTTAAAAATAACAAAAATTTTACATGTTAACATAAATAGTATATTTGTAAATAATATTAATAATCTTTAAAGCATTAAAAACTGGTGAGGAGAGTGGTCTTGTTTATCTCATTAATTCTGGCTGAGGAGAAGACCTAGCTGGATTCTCACATCTGCTTCTACTCAGCCTGTTGCACATATTGCTTTTGTTGAAGTGCATGAAGAAAATTCAGCTTCACACAGATATGTAGCTGGAAAAGGGAATATTTTTGATAATCTATAGAGTAGTTGTGGATATTCTTCATCCTACACCAAAACTCAACAAGAAGTTTCCTAGAGGTTAGTTGTTGTGAAATCTGGAAACATATTAGCTCCAAACTGTTATTTTAAAATCCATTGGTTGATCTTGTGCTCGCAATAGATCTCTTACTTTGTGACTTTGTGACATCATTGGTCAGGTGAAAAACATTGACTCACTGAGAGGCAGATCTTCTAAATGTTGACAGGTTTCATTACACAATATCAAAAAATCATGTTTGTTAATATCATCACCAATCTTATCACTAAAATATTTTAATTGATAAGCTGTTAACTTTATAGCAGTAGATACAATTTTTCCAAAATTTGTAATTTCATTTGAATTTTATAATTGGCAACAGATTCTGTCAATTACCCTTGAAGAGATAGGCTCACCCCATTCACTTTTTATAAATTGTCTGCGAAATATCCAAAGTGGAATGACCATAACCTGTCAGTTTTCTTCCAAGAGAAAAAAAGGTTCTGTTTAAAGAGCAGGAAGATCAGTTAAAGGTCTTTAATTCCCAATGAAGGAGTTGGGATTTTATTCTATTATTAAGAGAAAAGTTTCTCACAGAGGAGAGTGACATAAGTAAATAAGTACATTAAGAAAATGAGTGTGGTGGTGAGAAATAGGGTGACTTTCAATGAGAAGTCAGGTTTCTGGAGAGAGGCGCAAGTCAGTAGATGTGCTAAGCCAGAATCATATTGAGAATATTCTGTTTCTTAAACTGTGTGAGTGTGGGTGGGATACATGGGTGTTTTATTAGGTTCCATAGTTTCCTTAAACATGGATGTATATATTCTGCTATAATAAAATATTGATTTAAGAAAAAAAAATACTAGGACATATACCAAGATATAAAAAATATGTCTTCCTCTACAGGTTATATCATCACTGAAATACCATCACTTTCAGAGCAGGCCATGACAATTTTGCAGCAAATAGAATTGATTAAAAATTTAAATTTGAAGCCTGATATTATAATCAACATTAAGGTAAGAATATTAGGTGTTTTTCTAGTATAACTAACCAGTCTCTTTATTAATAGTGAAATTCAAGGAATATTTTTAAAAATTTTAAGTGGTTAAGGAAATAGTAATTTTTGTATCAATAAGGGATACTGAGTTATACTTTCTTAGACCTCTGCTTTTGCCCTTGCAGCTCCAGCCACAGGAAAACCTCCTTATCCCTTCCCCAGGCTTATTCACAGTCATTCTTTGAAAGTCAGTTCAGGCATCATCTCTTCAGAACTTTCCATGGTACCAATATCCTCTGCACCAACATGGATATTTTCTTACCTCCACACCTTCTTACCCCCCACGCCTACCACAGGAAAGTTAAATTTTTCTCTGAATATCATTCATGTTCCTCTCTTCTATTATCATTGTTACCTCACAATATTGTAATTGTCCATTTTCTTTCTATACTCTTCGTTAAAGGCTGGAGCCATGTCTTCCTCATGTAAACATCAACTAGAAAAATATGGGGTACCTAGTAGATATCTACTAAGTTTTCCAGTTAAATAAAATGAGAGAATGAACAAATTACTTGGATAGATGTATTAGTGTCAAATAACAACAATAAATTGATTTAAAAGTCAAGGCTGGGTCCTGTTTCCAATTCTCTCCTTTATCAATTTAGGATTTGATAAATTATATTAGGAACTTCGATTTCCTCTTCACAAAGGTAATAATAGTAACTGCCTCATGGGGTTGCGATAAGAATTCGGTGAGGTGAGGCCTACTTGTTTATATGAAAATGAATGATAAGCTTTTATTTTCATACCCTGTCTGATCCCCTCCCCTACCAAAGGTTTGATGACTCAAAATAATGTAGATGGATCTTAGCTCAGCTATTGGGTCTGAGTGATGCGTTAGGGCTGCGGTGAGAGCACAGGAGGTGCTCATGCTGAGCATGGTGTCATCTGTGGCCCCAGCCACAGGTCATGACCAGTGGCCAATCACAATCCCTGTGTGACCTTGAGAACATGTGAATGTGTATATAATGGAGAGAAGGAAAGATCTCAAGCAACCAGCTGAAACCAAATACAAAGTTTAAACTATGGAAAATATAGATTATATTGGAAATTAAGACCTCGCTGAACAAGAACACAACACAGATATATGACCATAAGTCCCCAGATGTTTATTAAATTTGGGTGTAAGTTTGGTTCTCAGTTTGATGGGCTAAGTAGAAGGAGAAATGTAGCACATTATAAAATTCACCTTGTCCATGAAAAGATAAGCCATTCCTCAGGAAAAATAAAACTTCCATTAAAAGTGAGGGAACTGGGCCTCCCTGGTGGCTCAGGGGTTAAAGTCTCAGCCTTATCAAGCTATCACCAGCCACCGCAGCATGAGTTCGATTCCTGGCCAGGGAGCTAACCCACATGGTGCAGCAGACCTCTCCTGTCTCTCCCGCTGTTCCCCTCAGCAGTGTGTTTCAGTAGGTCTGCCTGTTCTGCTTCCCACTTTGTCTCTGGTGAATCCTCTTACTCTCATACCTTTGGCCTACACCCCAGTTCTTGTATGCATTAAAAAAAAATAAAAATAAAAGTGACCCATATCTTAATAGAAGAGAAATTAACATCGAGAATGAAGTCCTTAACACCAATGATATGTGCGTACTCATGGTAGCATCTACTGAGTGGCCAGAGTATAATTGGAGTACCTATTGGGGGACAGCACTCAGTAAAGCACCCACTTCTCTGATGACTTAGCCCTATTGAAGGATAAAATCTGGAATTCCTAGAGCAGAAGTTCTTAGACCTGGAACCAAAAAATCACTTAGCATCCATGAATCTCCTGAAATTATATGAAAAATTTTATATGTATGTACATTTGGGGGGGAACAAAAGCCTATGGTTTTCATTATATCCTACAGGAGTGCATGCTACCAAAAAAAAAAAAAAATTTAAGAGCCAGTCATCTATAGCAGTGGCTCTCAGAGTGTGGTCCCAGAGCCAGCTGCTCAATGGCATTGCAAAACTTGTTTCAAATGTACATTCTCAAGGCCCACCCCAGAACTGTGAGTCAGAAACTCGAGGGGTATTGTCCAGCGGTGTTTAAAACCCCTTTGGGTGATTCTAATGCCAACTGAAGTATGCGGCTCATAGCTCCGAGGAATGTCCTTCAAGATTATCTCTTATTAACCACTTCCTAAAAGTGAAAATAGGAGAAAGCTGAAGGTTGTCATCTTACCAAGGATCCCCAGTGTGAGTGTTCTGGGTTGCTAAGTAAGGGCAAATAAACATGTTTCCAAAATTAGCTGAATGGCTTGAAGTCCTTTTTGTAAAAAATTAGGATGCCAAAATAAGCCTTGATTCAATCAGTACCCCGCATCTCCTCATAGAGGTGACTTGAAATCAGAAAATGAGCAAGAAAGGTTCTAAAGTGTCTTGCTTCATTTGTTTCTCAAAGTATGTGTTGCATGAGCTATGGACTTCAGCATCACTGAGAATGCTTGTTCATATGTCTAAGCCTCACCCCAAACTTAATAAATCACAAGGGGGAGCAGAAATCTCTATTTACAGTTCTCTACATATGGTTATACCCTGATGTTTGTGAATCATTGCCATAGAATATTTTCCTGAGTTGGTTTTTTTTTTTTCCTGCAAAATATTCTGAGCAGGATTTACAGTCCCAAAGCTGGTTACCATTCATCATGTGCCACACAACACAGGCTGTGTATCTGAAGCCTGGTTCCAAGTCCTAGTTTCCGCTCATGAAATTGAGATCTGAGACCAGCTTTTTAACCCCCGAGTGTAATCCTTCTCTGATCCACAGAATGGCTTAATTATAATTTAATATTGAATTACAGGGTCAATTTAAGAGTTGAGTGAACTCTTGTGAGTGTGAAAGCACTGTGAGTGTGAAAGCACTGAAAAAGAAAATTATTTGTCAGCTTTGGTCTTGGCTGTTTTTTTACTACCCAGACTCACTTCTTTATTTACAAAATGAAAAGGTTAGTTTCAAATGCTATGGTCTGTTTGTGACTGCCATCTTATGACATTTGTCCTCCTTGAAGCTGTAGTGATAGTAAATATTGTAAATACATACTTTTTTTTAGTTAGGGATAGGTGGATACGGCCCCATTTTTACCATTCTCATCCATTCCACTCTAATCTGACAAAATCCTGTGTGCCTTTGTAGACTAAACTGACTTTCTATTTCTCTGACTCTTTCTACTGCTTCTCCAACCTCCTGTTTTGATCCTTAAACCTTGGACCCTTTCTCAGATATATAAATTTCAAATAAAGAAAAAAAAAAAGAAAAATTGGGGTTAGCAGAAAAGTCAGGTCACATGCCTCTCCTGGCATGTAATGAAACCTGATATAAAATGCCATTACAATATTGCATTTCCTCAGGGTTTGTGGGAATTTTTGGTTTATGTATTACGTACTGTATTAATAGGAAGTAAAAGAACATTTGAACTGTTATGATTTCTGATATTGTTCCTTAGTGTCCTGACTTTGATTTGTGCCAGAGAGTTTCTGGGCAAAGGCAGCACTGTCACACAGGGCACACATATACAAGGGATCAGTGGGATCCTGAGTTTATTGAGAATCGTAGGAAAAAGAGGAAAGAAGCCCAAAAAGAAAGAAAAGTGGAAGAGGAAGGGGAAGAGGAAGAAGAGCAAGAAGAAGAAGAGGTAATATCCAATACTATATACCACACTTTTAAAATTAAGTGATAAGCATAATTTAAAAATAGCAGATATTAGAGAAAACTGCATTTTCTTTAAATTTTTATTTTAGTCTGGAAGAGGAAAAATATTTCACATTTTCAAAAATCATTAGATCATAACCTTCTCAGAATCAAAGTCCCTCCACATCCTGACTGCTGCATTTCATATCACAACAGAGAGCTTTGGGTCACCTGCTATGTGTCAAGCAGTATGCAAGTGAGAATGAAGAGTTAGAACAAAAAAGACAAAGTGTAATATGGGGACCAAAGTAGCCCAAGTGTAATCCAGTTAATGAAGTTAACCTGATCCCAAGTCCAACAAAAAGTTCTCAGAAAAGGAAATCTGTAGTCCAATTTCACATATGTATGCTGTCACTGCAATCCTAAAATGAACAATAGTAAGCATAATGCAATAGGGAATCAAAATAATCTTCTATCATGACTAAGTACAATTTGATAATAAGAAATCCACTGACATGTAATAGACTGGATTTGGTGACCCACTGGGATAAGGGGCCCATAGTTTTCCAGTCCTTGCTCTATTGAAATATATGTTATTTCTATTGCAAATTTATTTAAAATTTTGCATAATTTCTAAGACATAATTTGTTATAATGTATTGTAAGTAAATATTTTATTAGAGCCTAAACTCTGAAGTTAAATGTTAACTTACATGGCAAGTCACTTGTCTGGCAGAAAAGGTACCCCAAAATCACATTTTTATTGTCCTGTAAGATATGAAGCAGACTGCATCTAATTTTGCAATCTTATTTCAGTGATTATAAGAACTGATGTATTTGCATTGATAAAAACTATAATTAATCACTATATAATAAACATGGTAATGATTATAGAATGATAAATAGGGCATTGAACACTTACCAGGGCTTGGGCTAAGAACTTTTATATGTAACATTGCCTCTGCCTTGAAATGTTCTTTCTCCAGAAATCTGTGTGGTCTGTCCTTCAATTCCTTCTATGTTCTACTTAAATGTCCATCACTTCTTCAGAGAACCTGATTTTAAATAGTACCTTTTCCCATCAGTCTCTATCCCCTCTTCCCTGCCTTGTTTTTCTTCCTAGTACTGACCACTACCTAACAAGTTCTACATTTATTTGTCTACTTGTCTGTGTTCTGTCATGCCCACCTAGATGTGTGTTACATGAGCCCCAGGGTCTTTGTTGGCACTGTGCACTCTCCGACCTCAAGTTTCTAAAACAGTGCCTAGCACATAGCAGTCACTCAACAAATCTTTACTGAGTGAATGAATTAACTACAAGCTCAGATATTCAAAGAAAATCTCATTTCTTTACTTTGTCTCTCAAAATCTGATGTTCTTCCCCTATTCTTCACTATTTATTGGGGAGCAAAAATAAATGAATATGTATCCAAGCCAAATGAAAGTTTTATTCTGTCTATTCAGGGCTTCTTAGGGCATTCAATGTCTCTTAAACAAAAACCCCAGCCTTTAATCTTCCTTTCTCCCTTGCTTCTCAATCTAAAATGGCTTGTGGGTATAAAGAGGAAGGAATGTGGCTTGATAATTAAGTGAATTATCATGAACACTAACCTGTTTAAAATCTCCCTTTTCCCATTTAGGCATTTATTGCTGAAATGCAGATGGTGGCTGAAATTCTTCAACATCTAGTGCAGAGGCCTGAGGACTATTTGGAAAATGTTGAGCATGCTACTCAACTTTATAAGGAAACAGTTCTTCCTTCTTTAGAAGTAAGAGCAAGATATATTGCTAAAAATGGGAATATTGATGCTTCTGTTTTATCACTGATTTAATAGCTTTCACATTTCCTCACCTCCATGAATTATCTGCCTGATCTCCTCCTCTTAAACTTTTAGAATGCTATTAGAATCAGATTCTGTCCCACAAGCTGTTTCCCAGAACAATAATATCTTACTCTGACAAGGCAGCAATGCTGCTGAAAGTGATAAATGAACTGTGTTTTTCAAAAGTCACAAGGGAAAGTTATTTATAGTTGGAATTAGAAAACCCATGTTAAGAGACTATTTTGTAAATGCATTTTCAGTCTGTAATTTACGGGTTTATCCAAGCAAATGTACCTTACAGTGCTTATTTTATTAATAAACAAATTTCCTAGTTTAGTTAAATTGTAATCTAAAGAGTTATCGAAGATTGGTTTCTATGGCTATCCCATTCAAAGTTGAGATATATGTGTGTGTGTGTGTGTGTGTATACATGTATATATACATATATAAAAACAGGGTAAGACCATTATATATTGTAATAGGAGTGTTTTAATTAAAGTGATTAGCATTTTAAGGTGTGATTGCTAAAATTACAATTATGTGAAAAGCATATTTTATATATTTAAAAATCCAGGGCAGACTCTGCCAAACTTGTGTTGGAGGTTTATTCACATTTACTGAGCTTGAATATTTGGCCAGACATCAAGCTAAGCAATGAAAGCTACAATAAAAGACAAAACAAAAACAAAACAAAAGAAAGTCCTCACGTCGATTATCCTCATGTGTGGAGAAACTAAAAGAATTTGTTTCTTGTTGTTTTATTATGTTTATATGTTGTTTAAAGAAAAAAATGAGTGTGTCATTTGCGTTCTCGTCCTTCACCCTCCAAAATGAGAACCAAATTCATAGGGATGCAAGGGCACAGATGATCTTTCAAAGATGGAGACCAGGTCTTATATCCTAGCATCACTCATGCCCAGTGTAAGATCCCAAGTATGACAAGTAAAAACTCAAAAGGTGTTCAGCAGAACAAGTGATAAAATGGCAAAGGATAAAGAATGATGGTTTCAATTTCATGAAATGTGAAACTTCTAGAAATAAAATTTGTTTTTGAAAAACATTCCTCCAATTTGAAGGCAATAAAACTGGAAAAATATCCATATCGTGTATTATAAAAACTTTAAAACTTTGATATTAGTCATAGAATTGATATTTTAAAGCCTGAAAGTTCACACCCTCCTGAATCAAATAAGCAACAAATATGACCAATGGTTCCCAAAAATAAAAGACAAAAGTGTAACAAGCCTGTAGAAAAATGTTCAGCTTCACTGATACTAAAGATATGCTAATTTAACAGTGAAATTACATTCCCACAGTCAGAATTCAGAAGATGAACAAGTAATAAGAACAACCTAATCTAGCATGTATTGGCAAAGCAAAGACTCTCCTAACTCTGCTGAAAGAAATATAAATTCATGTAGTTATTTTTGGATAGCTTGTCCACAAAAAGTCCAGAAGTGGAAAACCTCTGGGATCTCTAGCAAAGCATAAATAAGAATTGATTGCCCTGGTGCCGATAAAGCAAGAATTTCCAAACCAAGCACCTTTGTGACACTTGCTTAATAGTAAAGCACTGTCTTACATGGTAGTTTCAGGGTGCTGATATGTGTAGATAGAGGTGAGGGGAGATAGATAGAAGGAGGATAGATAGAAGGAGATAGATAGAAGGAGGACCCTATAACTGTAATCTCTGATCTGGATAAGTTGTCACTGCACTTGGGAGGCCAAAAACACCATAATTCAGTGCTGTTCTCAAAGAGAAGGACAGCAATAGGGAGCAAACTGACCGGTGTCATTTTCTGGCTTATCTCATGCTTCAAGAGTAAATAATCCAAGGTTAAGTTCCTTGGAATTCCAACTTGACCCTGGGTCTGACCTGTTTTGTGTATCTTTAATCTTAGCAGTATTTATACACTTTGACTTAGTTAGTCTAAGCTTAAGATATCTAGCTTAATGGAAGAATCTAAAATGCATTCTATACCTCCTTGTATAGAATATGGTAATTTATGGTTAAACAAATAACTCTGGCATTGCGTAATGTTCAGAAGGAAAGAAACATTAGACACCAACCTCACAAAATATTGTGAAAGATAAAATATACAATTAAGGAGATGATTTTGTTCAGACTGTTGCAATAGGGAGAATGTTTATTAATGAGGGCCTTCTCAAAGGAAATGAATGGGTACTTGGGGGTGTTATGGAGGCAGGTAAACAAGGGAGCCATCTTCACATCCTAAAAGAATAGTTGTGAGAGAATTGTTTAGAAGGATGGAGTCTGATCTTATCTTGAGGAAGGGTAGAGATGGGTCTTGATCTCTCTACCATTCCTACTGTTTGGGAAAACAAAGCTCAAATAGAATTCAACATTGCCAATTTACAAAAATAAAATCCAATGGATTTTAAATTCTAATATTGAAGACAAAATAATAGAAGGAAATTTACAAGAGTATTAGAAAATGTAATAGAATAAATTATCATCAGATAGAGAAAATCTAACTTAAACAAGAAAAAGACTCCTGAAACAAAACATTTAAAAAAAATTTATATTACAGGGAAAACTGTAAAGTCAAAAGATAAATCATAGCAAGGCAAAATATTTACAATCTATGTAAGAGGTGAGGATTAAAGAGGTGAGGGAAATGATGTGCTCTAGCAGAAAATGCACAGAGGTTATGGTTAAGCAACACACAGAGATGAGTATCTGGAGGCTGAATCTTACCCATAGCCATGGAAACAAAAAAGTAAAACAAATGCCATTTCAACTATCACTTTAGCAGAAATTATTTTATAAATATGTGCAGAGACAGATGCCCCAAAATATTTTTTGTTTAGTGTAGAGAAAAAAACTGAAAAAAAAAAAAAAGAGAGAGAGAGAGAGACTAGAATTCATGGTAGGCAGACTAGATTAACCTTTTGCAAAAGGTCTCTTAATCACTGAAAATAACAAATACCATACTATGTATAAGAAAATTTAGCTTTAAAAATTTCTTTACAGTACATTTAGATTCCATCTTCATATTCATTTTTCCCAGTGAACTTGTATTATAAGATTTCTTGTCTATTATCTGCAGGAAGTAATGGCTGAACATAATTCCCAGTATCTCATTGAACTAGATGGAAATAAACTCCCAGAAGATCACTTCTTGGTAAGTGCAATGTTCAATAAGAATATTCCATAGTTTAGAAAATAAAAAAAATGTTAACCTGATTGCACTTATTTTAATAAACATCAGAACTACATTTACATTTTAAACACCATTTATTTTTGAAAAATTCAGTTTGATATTTAAAATTTTGATATTATATTTATACATCTATTCACATTTAAATCAAACTACATTTGAATTTTAAATCTCTACATGACAAAGAGCCTCAAAGAAAAGTAAAAGCAAATAACAGCCAAAAACACATGAAAAGATGCTTGACATGAATCATCAGGGAAATGCAAATGGAAACCATAATGAGATACTGCTTCACACCTAAGATAGCAAAATTCTTTTAAATGTGAACAAGTGTTGTCAAGAATACGGAAAAATTGGAGCCCTTATATGTTACTATTGGGATTCTGAATTGGGGTAGCCTTTTGGAAAAGAGTTTGGTAGTTCCATAAAAGGTTAAACACGGAATTACCACACGACTCATTAATTCAATTCCTAGATATATCAATATTTCCCGAAGGAATTAAAAACACATTCAAATAAAATGTGTACATGTATATTTCATAATGGTACTATGTATATATGAAATGTCCAAAAAAGGCAGACCTACAAAGACAGAAAATAGATTTGTGGTAGACAAATGGGAAGAGATTACCCCAATGGAAGATCTTCATAAGTGCTTGCCATCAATTAATATCCAGTATGTTGGGAAAAATAAATATATGAAGGGTTGTAGTCAGGAATGAAAATGTCCTATAGGAGTTCATGGCAGAAAGGCAGATTCTGTCTGGTGAAGAGGGCCATTTGTCTGAAATTATTTTTAAATTGAAACTCTAAGGATGAGTAAGAATTTGACCCTGAAGAATAGGAGAGGGAAGGGTGGTGGGACTGCATTCCATACTGGAAAAAGTCTGTGGGAAGCCCAAGAACACAGTAAGTTCTAGGTACTGAACATGGGACTGGAACATGGAGAGGCTTTTTAAAGAGATGGAGCAGAAGGACTGAAACAGCATCACAAATTTAAGAATAAGCAGGGTTGTGTCAAGAAAGACCTTATAAGGTGTGTTAAAGAGTTTATTCCTTGTCATAAGAGAGTGAGAAGCCAGTGAAAGGTTTTAATCAGAAAGCGAAAATGATACTATTTCTATTTAAGAAAGATCACTCATGCTGCAATATGAAGAAAAAACCAATGGAGAATCAAATTGGTGTTGAAAGACTAGTTGACTTTTGTGGTAGTTCAGGTAAAAGATGGTGGCCTGACGTAGGATTGTGGAAAGGACAGAAGACAGACCTGAGAGATAGTTAAGAAGCGTGCATGACAGGATTTGTAGAGTGACTTAATTTAAGAGTTTATGGAGAAAGAAAAGACAGGAACAATGCCTGGATTTCTAGCTTCGTGTAATTGGTGGCAGCATAGTGGTGATGCTGGTATGGAGCCAAATTAGGAAGAAGCTTCTCACTTACTCTTACCAAGATCATCAGTGCTCTTTCCAGTGCCAGTGGTCACTTTTCTATCTTCATCAAATTGACCATGAAACAACATTTGACCCAGCTCATTCTTCTTCCTTCTCATTGCTTTTCTTCCCTTAGCTTCTGGGATCCCACTCTACCGGAGTCCATTCTACCTCACGGGACACTATATCTCTAATTTCCAGAGCTGGAGGATTCCAGAGCTTACTCCAGCTACTACCCTCACTTTTTTAGGAGTCTTAATCCAGTCCAAAGGCTTTTAATACCATTAAACACTAGTAACTCTTAAATTCATATTACTATCCTAGACCTTTCCCTTTAATTCCTCACTTATATAATCAACTGCTACTCAATATATTCAGTTGGGTACCTAAAAGTCATCTTACATTTATTAGTACAAACTGAAACTCTGATTTACTACCACCATGAAACACTCTCATCTTTGTGTTTCATGACTATCACCCTTCCCAAATACACTCATCCCACACTTTTCCCCACTAGACTAAATGTCAGATCCATTCTTCCAGTTACTCTTCTTTTTTTCTTACATCCTATATCCAGTCCATCATTATACACAGCAGACTTCTTCAAAATATATCTAGAAATTGACCTTTTTTATGGTCTGGGACACATTGTAGAGGTAGAGGGTAGGAACTCCAGTAGGATTGGTTAAAACTGCCAAGCCTGTTAAAACCCCAGTTGGCATTGGTACCAGGTACTTCTGCCCACTTACCACTGGCTAAAACAAGCAACATGGAGAATACCATATTATGGGGACATATGTTCCACCCAACGTGACATAACAAAGGAAGAGGGGAAATTAATTGTGGACAAATAATACAATCCCCCACAGATTGCCATCCACCATGAGGACTTAGCCTATGTCACAATTTCTCATCTTTGTGTTTCAGATTCTTCCATACAGTATCTATAATCATTTCATTGTGCTACCACTATGAAATACAGTCATACAATGCTTAATAATGAGGATACAGTCTGAGAAACTCGTCACTGTATAAACATCATATAGTACAAACCTAGATGGTATCACCTACTCATGCCTAAACTATCTCTAGGGGCCACCATTGTATAGGCAATGTTGACCGAAAGTCATTAGGCAGTGCATGGCTGTACCACAATGTAGGTGGTTTAAAATGACAGAAATGTATTCTCTCATAGTCCTGAAGCCTAAAAGTCCACAATCAAGGTTTAGGCAAGACTATGCTCCCTCCAACACTGCTAGGGGATCATCCAGTCTTCTCACTTCTCTTGCCGTTGCTGGATAGTGCCAGACATCCCTGGGTCTTGGGAGCATAGCTCCAATATTTACCTCCATCTATATACAACTATCTTCTCTCTGCCCCAAGAGGTCTTATAGATCCAGACCTCTAAGTATATGAATATTTGGGGGCCAGTTGACAGATTATTGTAGGTTGAATTGTATCCCCCCCACCCCAGATATATATTGAGGTCCTAACTTCTAATACCTAAAATTTGATAGTCTTTGGAAATAGAACCTTTTCAGATGTAATCAAACTAAGATGAGTTCATACTAAATTAGGGTGAACCCCAATCCAATATGGCAGGTATCCTTATAAGAAAAGAGACTCAGACACCCAGGGACGAGACTGCTGTCTGACAACAGAAGCAGAGATTGGAGTGATAAATAAACAACTCAAGGTTTACCAAGGATTGCCAGCAAACTACCACCAGCTAAGAAGAGGCAAGGAAGTATTCTGCTCATGAGCTCAACCTTTTTTCAGAATATTTGACATACTTAAATGCCAACATACTTAAAGATTTGTTCTTTAAATTTAGACAGTTATGGATCGACTTAAATATCTGAACCTAAAAAGAGCAGCAATTATAACCAAACTTCAGGGTGCAGAGGAAGAGATGAATGATGTATTGGAAAGTGTAAGTTATATTTAACTATTTGAATGTCTATTTTTTTCACTGTATGTTGTGACCTCAATTTGTATCCTTTCAAGGTTTAAAAAGAGTTTCAGGATATCCATTATAAAAATAAATTTGACATCCAAGAAGAAGCAGTATTATTAATACAATATTCAAAACAAAAAGTTTTGAAACTAAGAAACACATTAAGATCAGAACAATTAACCAGAGGAATAATGAGAAAGAACATAACTCAAGTTCAATTTAAAATTTTTGTAGCACCAAAGAAAGCAAAGGCATAAAAGCCCTCAACTCTGCAAGCACTCATTCATTCCCTCAATCAATTTTTTTTCAATTACTGTGTTCCTGACACTGATGTGTTGTGGATATGACAGTGATCAAATTATAATTGCTAAGCTAAAAGATCCACAGAAACTTTCAAAGAGAGGATTTGATCTATTCTGGGAAGTTTAGTTTCACCTATATGAATAGAAATAAATACCAGAATCATAAATAGATATTATAATTCAAATAAAATAATCTTTGAAAAAAGAAGTCATTTTGTTACCCTGTACTGTTTGTTCATAGATATTAGTGGGTGAGCATAGCTGAAATATGTGCTGGGACTTCAGTAACATGAACTGGTGCTGAAGAGAAAGGAAAGTGGGTCTGACCAGCATGGAATATGAGCCTCCTAAGTCATCACTGAAGGGAAAATTTAAAGTAATCATGAAACCTGAGAATATTTTCCAGAAAGAAAGTTTATCTTTGAAATTATTGCATGTGTAGGCATAGGCCCAAGGTTATAGTTCACAAGTTAGAGTAGTGCCCCCTTACCCACAGGGGATGCCCTCCAAGATCACCAGTGGGGGCCTGACACCTATTTGTACTATGTACTATGTACTATGTTTTTCTTTATATAGACGCACCTACAATAAAGTTTGTTTTATGTATTGGCCCAGTAAGTGACTAACAACAATTAATAATAAAATAGGAAACTATAAAAATAAATTGTGGTAAAAAGTATGTAACTGTTCTCTTTCTCACTCTCACTCTCTCTCAGTATCTTATTGTACATATTTTTTCAGACAGTGCTTGACAACAGATAACTGAAACTTCATAAAGGGAAGCCCCCTGGATAAGAGGGACTGTATATGACTAACGATGCTTGCCTTCTTTTTCATAAAAGTGTACACTGGAAAGGTTACTCATGACCCTAAAGTGGTATTTCTTATGACAGTCCACACTACCTCCAAAAGAATCACCTGGGAAGCTTACTACAAAAACAGATTCCTTAAGCCTATAGCCCAGACCAGTTGAACCAGAATGTTTGGAGGTGGGGCCCCGGAATGTATTTTTAAATGATGCAGAGAAGATTCCTACACTCACTTCAGTTTGAAAAACCTTACCTTTAAAATTTTGGGACACGTAAGGCACTGGTTAATCAAGGTTGTATCATCTTGAAGTTCCTATATGTTCTGAAGGACTTTAATATACTTCTTAGCTAAAGGCAGGTGATTTTTAGAGAATCATTATAATGATTCTCTTCAAAGAATCTTCAAAGCAGTGACTCCCAGCCCTGGGATCATCTGGTAAGCCTTTTAAATTCCAATGCCCAGATCATTTGAAACAGAATTTTTGGGGTAGGACTCTGACATTAATTAAAAGTAAACAAAATAGAATATAAAAGGCACAGGCAACTAAGAAAAAATAAATAAACTGGACTTAACCAAATGAAAACCTTATGCATATTCTGAGGACACCATCAGCAGAGGGAAAAGATAGTTGAAAAAAGAATATTTGTAAGTCATATATCTGATAAGAGATTAATATCCAGAATATATAAAGAATTTCTATAACTCAGCATTAATAAAAGTTCTATTCCAAAATGGAATAAACTTAACAAATGAGGCAAGAGATCTGTACAATGAAAACTAAGACATCCTTAAAAGAAATAAAAGCAGACACAAAGAAATGGAAAGATATTCCCTGCTCATAGATTGGAACAATTAGGAACAATTAGCATTGTTAAAATGGTCACCTTACCCAAAAGCAATATACAGATTTAATGCAATCCCTGTCAATTTAATAGCTGTCTTAGAGAAAAATAGAGCAAACATTACTGAAATTTGTATGGAACCAAAAAGACCCAGGATAGCCAAGGCAATTCTAAGAAAAAAGAAGAATGAAGGCATTACATTCTTGGACTTCAATTTTTTCTGTAAGCTAATAGTAATCAAAACAGCATGGTACTGGAATAAAAATAGACAAACAGATCAATGGAACAGAATAGATAGCTGCCAGCTTTCACATCCTCCTACGTGCCTCGGCTATGTCTGGTTCCTTCCTTCTCACAAAATGCTCTGGTTTAGTCCCCGCAGAATATAAGCCTCCAGCCTTCCAACTGAAGGAGACACTGTGGTGGACTGAGGGAAAATGTAGTTGTCTAAGTGAAATGAGGATGGCATGTCCTTCTAAGATTTTCTAGCGTTCTTCCTGTCATCTATTTTCCATTTACCTACCTCCAGCGGTACCTGTTATCCACAGGTCCTAAGCCTCTCTAGAATTTTGCAGAGTGAATCAGTTTGTTTCCTATTGTATCCACCCCATCCCATGCCTGTCCCTGCCACCACAGACACTGGGCTTTTACCATTCCCTGTTCAAGTCAGTTACCAGTGGTGCATCTACTTTCTAGCTTATGAAAACGTGAAGCCATGGCTGGTCTTCTCCCATCTCTGTGCTTTCCTTAATTTATTCCTTTTTTTTTTTTTTTTGGTCATTTTTGTGAGGTTTTAGGAAAGCAACAAACACAAATGCACATGGTCAGTCTGTCCTGTTTAACCAGAGTCAGTCATATTTAAAAAACTGTAACATTAATAAGCTCATTTGAAAACTCATCTCCCCACAGCACCTCCTAGAGATGTGGCTCCAGAGGTTCAAAGCTGAGAGGGAAACATAATCAGCTAGTCAATCACTTTTCCTTTGACAAGGCACTCATAGTTATCTGCTCAAACAATATTCCCAAGTTTGGACAGGAAATGAGGATGATAAGGAAAGAGTGACCACTTCCTGACTTCATTGGGTACATTTCAGTCCATAGATCACTGTTGGAGGACTCCAGGGAGCACAGTGATAGCCCAACAAGTCACGCCAATGAGGCTCACAGTCTCGTGCAGCACCCCTAGGCACTGACACTTTCCTTAATGCTACCAGGCTGCAGGTGGGGACGTCCATGCAGCAGCTCTGCAGTGTGCCTTCTTGTGCTCTGAGGCTGCAGCAGTCCAGGCAGGACCCTGGCTCCCATTCTCTCCTGTCCTCCATAGTCACTCTGGAGCCAGCAGATGCATGTGAGAGCCCCATCTGCAGGTGAGGGGAGCCAGCCTGGACCCTCCCCTCTTGCAGTGGTCCACCATGCCATCTCTCACCGGTTCTTCCCTCCCTTGTAGCAAAGGCACAGTCGACCTTTCAGCAATCTACTCTCTGTAGAGATGCGGTTCTTGACTTCTCTGGAGGTCGCTAACCAAGAGTTGCCAAGAGAGACTTTATGGTTTAAGTGGAATCTAGTACACCTGCAAACCTTTTTCAGTAAGAATTTTTCAGAATCTGTTTTCTGAACCAGATACTAAAAACTGTTCTATCTTGTTCATTTTTTTTAAAAGATTTATTTATACATACAAGGTGGGGTACAGCCAGAAGCATGGGGTGGTGAGAGGGTTCACCAGAGACAGAGTAGGGAGCAGAACAGGCAGATCAGAAATACACTGCTGAAGGGAGCAGCGGGCGAGGCAGGAGAGGTCTGCCGCACCATGTGGGATTCTCCCCAGCTGGGCGCTGCCGACAGCTCCACAGCACAGCGCTCAACCGCTGCGCCACCAGGGAAGCCCTCTATCTTTGTTCATTTTACCTTATAGTAGAAAATGCTCAGTAAAATTTGAACAGATTTTATAATAGAATTGAAGAGTACTTTTCTCACTAAATTTTAGACATGTGCAGAATGGTTGTGATTACGATAAAAACCCCAAAATTGGCTTTCTACATTATTTCTAAAATTATAAATCAAGTAACAAAATTCTTACTACTATCAATTTCAGCAAAACCTATGCTCACATTTTTAATGTAGTATTTGCTATTAACAGGATGAGTTGTTCCGTTCTCTTGCATCTTTTAAGCTTATTGCACCAAGATATAGATGGAGAAGAAGCAGATGGGGACGTATCTGTCCTGTATCTTTAAAAGAAGGTAATATTTATCCAGGATCTCCAGAATTTTCTGTGAGGTAAGTTAAAATTTTCAGAACTTAATTTTAAAATGTTCTCATACCGCATTTAGTTGTTTATGATTATGAAATGTTTTAAGTTTTCTAGGTAAAATATACTGTCATTCATCAGAAGAAACATTAAAATCATTTTTGTTGAATCCACGCCCCTATCTTCTTCCACCTATGCCAGTGCCACCATGTAAAATATTCATATATGGACCTCATTCTTCAGGGAAAACAACACTTAGCAATCTGCTTGCAGAACACTACAAAGGAAAGGTAACTAGCTAGCTAGCTAGCTAGCTTTCTACCTATTTATGCTTGATTATAATTTGTAGAAGTTTAGAATTTGTAGGTTTTTTACTCAGTTTTCTTAGTTTTACACTGAAATTGAATAATGGTTCCACTGGGCTCAGAGTGGGAAAGGGATCCTCCTTGCTGTTTATCATGGCTTCCAGACCACAGCCCCTGCCTGCTTCCCCAGAACCCCGCACTTGACTGTCACAGCAGCCAGACTATGCCACCATTTCCTTTCTCAGTTCTGCTCATCTCTCCTCCTGGCTTGCTGACGCTCTCTCCACATACACATTCCTGTCATCATTCATGGTGATACCAATATCTACAAAGATGACCCTCCCAATACCCTGTTCTGTTAATTCCTTGACTCTCCAACTCCAGTCATCTTAGTCTCTACCTTCAATAAATGTAGAGAAATTATTTTTAGCTTAGAACAGAGTGATAGCAGTGGAGGGTAAGAAGCAGGGAGATTGGAATATAATTGGAAGACAGTGAAAAATTTGATGAGGGATTGAAATGTAGAGGAATTATATGAAAGCTAGTGGCTAGAACACCATATACAATGAAAAATGGTACAAGATAAAGATGGTTGAAGACATGGTCAGAGTAATGCATGCCCTGGGAAGGAGTTTGAATTTACTTTAAGTGCTAATAAATTCTTTTGCACATAGGGGTAACATTTTCTATTTGCTTTTACCTTTTTTATTATAAAGTCTGACATACAGACAGAAAAGTAAGCTCACCAAATTACCATAAACCAAACCCCTATATCACTGCTACCCAGGTCAAACATGAAATGTTGCCAGCACCCCAGAAGCTCCCTCGTGCCTCTTTCCAATACCAAACCTTCCCTACTCCTCCTACAAAGGTAACCACTGTCCTGAACTTTATGGTATTCACTCCTGTACTTTTCTCTTATGATTTTACCATGTTAGCATTCATTCTGCATACATTTTTAGCTTTATAGACTTACCATATTTTCTTTGTGCCTGGTTCCTTTTACTTAACATTATGTTTATGAGATTTATCCAAGAGATAGCCGTGCATATTATTTATTCATTTTTATTTTATTCTGTTGATTGAATTACAATCAACAATGGGTTGCTTAGTGATGGAATATGCTCTGAGAAATGCATTAGGTGATTTTGCCATTGTGTGAATGTCATGGGAGGTAATTATACAACCCTAAATGGCATAGACATCCACACAACTGACTATATGGTGCAGCCTGTGGGAACCACCATTGTACATGCAATCTGTTGTTAAGCAGCACTGTGTATTATAATTCATCATTTCAGTATTAATGAAACTTGGGTTGATTCCAGTTTATGGGGTTTTATTAATTATATTGCTATAAACATTCTTGTATATATCTTTTGGTGTGCACATATATATCTTTATATTTTGGGGGGTTTTATCTAGGAGTAAAATTCTGGGACACAGGATATGGATACATTCAACTTATGTAGTTAATGCCAAACTTTTTTTCTAAGCTAGTTCCACCAACTTCTTATCCTATCAGCAGTGTATATTACCCCAAATTCCTGACAATTTTTGAATGCTTAGTTTTTCTAATTATAGTCATTCTTGTTGGGTATATATCACTGAGGTTTTAATTTTCATTTACCTGATGACTAATTTTATCATACATTAAGTTGTCATGCATATATTCTCTTTTTGAAGTGTCTGTCTGGGTCTTCTGGCATTTAAATAATACTTTTACATATTATTTGCAGGGGTTTCTTAAATTATCTATATGCAATATCCTTTTTATTATAAGCACTATGAATATTTCCCAACAAATGGTTTGCCATTCCACATAGTTTTTTTTAAAAAGATCTATTTATTTATGCATACAAGCTGAGGTGTAGGCCAGAGGTGTGGGGGGAATGAGAGGATTGACCAGAGACAGAGTAGGGAGCAGAACAGGTGGATTTATTGAAATACACTGCTGAGGGGAGCAATGGTCAAGACAGGAGAGAGCTATTTGGGTTAGCTCCCTGGCCAGGATTGAACTCAGCACTGCAGTGGCTCTGGATAGCTTCATAGTGCGAGACTTAACCCCTTGTGCCACCAGGGAGGCCCCCATTCCACATTTTTAATGAATGTACCATACTCTATTCATTGAAAACAAGTCACTAAGTTCTGCCTACACTTAAGTGGAGAGGAATTAGGCTCCAGCTTCTGAAGAGATGCATATTAAAGGATTGCAGACATGTTTTAAAACCATCACAGTATGTGTCAGATAAAGAAATTACAATTTTAAGATATAAAGAATTCTTACAAATCAATATGCAGATAAAGCCCTGATGTTTTGCTTGTTTGTTTGTTTTGGTCGGGGAAAGGAATAGCAAACATACAATTCACAAATTAATAGACACAACCATTAAGTATGAGAAAATGGTTATCACCTCCGAGAGAAATGCCTATAAAAAAAGTCACATCAATCTCCCTGTTAGAGTTGAAAGGTCACCATTAACACCCAGTATTGATGTTTTACTAGTATAGTCTCATACACTGCTGGTAAAAGTATAATTAGAGTTGGCAATTGGAAATGTTTATAAGAGCCTAGAATCCATGCATCGTCCACAAATTGTCAAGTCAATCTTAGGAGTTTTTCATAAAGACACCATCAGACACTGAATCTAACACACTGTTGTGAACCAATGAAACGTCAAAAAATAAATAAACTATCAGACAAAGATTTAAATATATATATGTGTGTGTGTGTTCACCATTCTGTATAGTTTATAATAGCAAAAGCATATATACCTCAATATATGTATTATTATAATTTTAGTTAAATAACTAAATACAATACAAATTGTGGGCCTTCCTGGTGGCACAAGGGGCAAAGTCTCAGCCTATGAAGGTATGGGCAGCCTCTGCAGCATGAGTTTGATCCCCGGCCAGGGACATTCCCACATGGTGCAGCAGGCATCTCCTGGCTTGTCCGCTGCCCCCTCAGCAGTGTATTTCAGTCAATCTGCTTGTTCTGCTCCCCACTCTGTCTCTGGTGAATCCTCTCAACCCCCACACCTCTGGCCTACACCCCAGCTCTTGCATGCATGAATTAATAAAAAAATCTTTTTAAAAAATTGTATTGTAAATGCAATACAAATTTTAACTAAATTGTATTTAGTAAAAAATTGTATTGTAAATACAATACAAATTTTAACTAAATTGTATTTAGTTGAATAACTAAATACAGTAATACAAAACTGTGTAGCCATAAAAAATGATGGCATAGATGTATTGGCATAGAATAAATACAATCATACTAAGGACAAGCAAAATGGAATCTAGAAACACATTTTTTTTTAAACTTAAAAGACATATTGAAATCTATCTTTAACATCCCAACATTCAGCATGAAGTGTGTTATCTCCCTGAAAAAACACTTATATTCAGAATATATATATGCATATGTATAGAATTCTAATGCAATTATTAAAATATTCAAAAGCTGAAAATATGCTTAAAAACAGAAGGTATGTGAATGACCAATTTGCACATAAAAAGAAGCTTAAAATTATTCATGATTAGGAAACTAAATTTAAACTATACTTAGATATGTCTTCACACCCTCATGAATGGATAAAATTTAAAAGGTTTTCTAAACCAACTGTTGGTGAGGATATGGAGTAACTACAACTTTCATTTGTATAAAATTTGCATGGCAAGAATATAAAATAGTTCAACAACTTTGGGAACGGTTTAATGGTTTATTAAGTCAGATATATACTTACCATATGCCCCAGTAATACCAGTCCTAAGACTCAATCCAAGAGAAATGAAAACATGTATCCATAGAAAGACTTCCTCATAAATGTTTATTCCCACTTTATTTATAATAACTTAAAACTGCAAACAACCCAAACATCCATCACTAGATGAATGAATATAGAAACTGTGGTATAGTTATAGAGTGAAATATTACTTGACAATAAATGGAACAAATTAATGGCATATATAATTGCACTTTTGAATTACAAAACATTACATTAAGACAAAAAAAGCCTGGAAAAAATACATACTTTATGGCTCCATTTATATGAAATTCTAGAAAAGGAAAAATCAATCTACAGTGAAGTAAAGTAGAAAGTTGTTGCCAGAAACCCCAAATAAGAGACATTCTGCAGGGGAGGGGAGGAAGAGGGCCCAAAATAAGGGAGAAAAGTGCACAAGGGACTATGGTGACGGTTCACGGGTAAATTGGTGGTGGGAAATTAATGGGGGCTACATAGTAATGTAAATGATATAAACTAAATAAAATTAAATTTAAAAAGAAAAAAATTAATAATAATGACCAAAAAAGTGGTTGCCAGGAGCCAGGAATTGATTATAAAAGAGTATGAAGGAACTTTTGGGGAGTGATATTAATTTTCTTTATCTTGATTGTGGCTGTTTTTATATGCATATATTTGTAAAAACTCATCAACCTGTGTACTTAAAATAGGTACCTTTTATTTTATGTAGATTATACAAAGTTGATTTTTAAAAATATTTAACTTGAATATATATTACATGATACATAAATATAACTATATACTCTTAGGTGAAAAATGTGACTGAATGTCTATGAAGCAAGTACTCAAAAATCAGTGAATTCTCAGTAGAACATACCCCAGCAGCATTACAAATTTTGAGATATATATAGGTAAACATGAACAATCTGTTTAATATTCATAGTAACTTATGGTGGTTTTTTTTGGCAGGTAATTGATTACACTAAACATGTTCAACCACGTTTTGATAATGCCCTTGAAATATTAATAAAAGATACCATAGCTGCAGCCACTGAAGGAGCTATTAAAGTTGTGAAAGAACGGCTTTCCATAGAACTTCAAACTAAAAAGCTAAGTAAGCCATCTTTTTAACATGTGCGCTTTAAGGTTAATCTGGCTACCTGAAGGCAAGGGCTTGGTTTGCTCATCTTGATATCCCTGCACCTCAATATCCTGGTACCTTGTAACCAAGCAGCTTCATAAATGAAGAAATAATATACATAAATTTGGCTCATAAACAGGGCAAAGATTTCCTGCAGAGAAGGAATCAGAATGATCTTCCAGATTGAGATTGCTTTACATTATTTTAGAACAGTTGCAGGGTTTGGGCGGGGATGTGTTTTCTGTTTTTCTCGCTCCAAGAAAAATGAGAGTTCTTATTTCATGATCATACTTTTGAAATTCATTGATTGGATTTGCTAAAATTTACATCTATAGTTGACACCCTTGTAACCAGTCACATTAGAATGCTTGACAGTAGCTTGATTAAACCTCTCCACAGAATGGAATACCCTCAATGCAACACTTCATGTCTGACATGACTTGGAATTTTCTCACTTCTTTCTTTGGATCCTGATCCAAAATTTGGGATCAGCTCTAGCAATTTTAGACTATACTCAACCACCATTGTCTGAGTTTCCCAGAGGTTAATGGCAGTGTACTATCTCCTGATATAGCCATTGCTGCATCATTTCCAAATACTGTTTTCCTCATTCAAAAGTAATAATAAATATTTACTGGGCACTTACTATATGTTGGGGCTATGTTAAATGCATTTTATGTATTACCCAATTAAATGCTCATAACAATCCTATGAGGTAGGTATTTATGTCTCCAGTTTAAGTGAATGAAAAGACCACGATTCACAGAGGTTATGTACCTTGCCCACAGTCAGCAACCAGCAAGTGATTGTGATCCAGATTGATACAGGTGCTCTTCTCCTGTATGTCTGTCACGTGAGCACAAAAAACTGGAAAAAAGCAAGTGGAAGAGGGGCCTTCCTGGTGGCACAACGGGTTAAGTGCAGTATTATGAAGCTATCCAGAGCCACTGCAGTACTAGTTCAATCCCCAGCCAGAGAGATTCCCACATGGCACAGCAGACCTCTCCTGTCTCGCCCACTGTTCCCCTCAGCCGTGTATTTCAGTTGATCTGCCTGTTCTGCTCCCCACTCTGTCTCTGGTGAATCCTCTCACCACCCCACACCTCTGGTCTACACCCCAGCTTGTGTACATAAATAATAAATCTTTAAAAAAAAAAAGGCAGGTGGAAGAGTCACTCAGACTTACTTGCCAAACATATCACCTGCTAAGAATTTGATGCATACTTCACCCATCTCGTTTTCTCTGTTCATATTTATGACTAAGTATGAACCTATGCAAAATTACATTCACACATTTTTAAAATATGCTTCTTTCCAATAAGTTTGCAGTTATTGTAATAAATTCTGTATTAGATGGGAATCTAAATTCACTCTTTCCAAATGGATAGCCAACTGTACATGTAATATTTGCTAAATAATCTACAATTTCACTGGAGGTTTGAAATGCCATCTTTATCTTAATAAGTTCATGTGTGTAAACTTCTGAACTTTCTAGTTTATTGATTTTTTTCTATTATAGCCTTTATTACAAAATGGAATCTTATGATATTGCTTTTTAATTAGTAATTGAAAATTCCTCCTCAAAACATTTTGATTTAAAATTATTCCTGAAAACAGTTCCATAAAATGAATTCTTATTCCACAAATAAGTCGTTACCGTGTGTCAGGGGCTGCACCGGTTTTTGGGATGTTATAGAATTTTGTAAACTCTCCCAATGAGAAGGTTATGTTCATATTATACATTAATTTGATGAGAATTTGCATCTTTACCATTAAATCTCATGCAGATAGATTAAATCTTTCAATCTTTCTTAACATTTAAGGCCTTCTTCATGTATTATCTACATTTTTCTTACTAAGTTTATCCTTAGATATTTTGTCATTTTGTTACTATTGAATGGCATCATTCTTCTGTTACATTAATATTTTCTAAGTAGTTACTACCAATATACTAGAAAGCTCTTTGCTCTCTCTCTCTCTCTCTCTCTCTCTCTCTCTCTCTCTCTCTCTCTCTCTCTATCTATCTATATATATATATATATATGAAAGTTCTAAGCTATTAAACATTATCTATTTGATAGGCTTTTAGTTGAATTTCTTGAATTTTACAGATAACTAATATATCATTTGAAAAAAAGTACAGTTTCAACTCCTCTTTTCCCATTACTTAAGCTTTTTTCCTTTATTGACTTATTATGCAAGCTAGTGGTTCTATAATAATGTTAAGTAGTGGCGGTAATAGTGGATCTCTTTACATGGATTCTTGCCAGTATTTCGCTATATGCTTATTAAGTATTCTTGTTTGGAATGGATGTTGAACATTATCAAATGCCTTCTCAGCATCTCTCAAAATTATCTTAAATTTTTAATCCTTTGATTTATTGATTTGGTCAATTATGCTAATGTATTTCCCAACATTAAACCATTTTTACAATTCTAACATAAACCTTACTCACTTGTGGTGTATTATTCTGATAACATACTTTTTCTTTTGATTAAACAACTAAATAACACCTAGATAAACTTCTAAGATTTTTTCAACACTTGTAAGTGTGATTAATTTATAATTTATTTGGGCTGTGTGTGTGCACGCATGCGTTGTATTTGTCAGATCTTTTTCTGAGGGTTTTACTAACTTTTTACACAAACTGAGCCTCCCATTATTTTCTGTGTAATTTAGATAACAAGGAAATTATCCCTTCATATGTGACAACATTGAGCTTTTGCTAAGCAAGAATATATTATTTATCTAATGAATCATTCTCTCTTTCTCATTAGTCTATAAATAAGTAAAAGAGTCCAACATAGTACCCAAGGGATTACAAAAAGAAACAAAACAAAAAGATCAGTATTGAAATGATATGCTTTCCAAATAATCATCGAGATAACCCAAGATGAATTTATATTTATAATATATTGCCTTCAATATGAAAATCAAGATTTTAAAAAATACTCATATACAATTCACAAACGAAGGTCAAGCAATATTGGCCCAGACTATTAAAATGGCTTGTTTTGCAAATTATTTAAAACTGAGCAAAATTCATTCATTCATTCATTCAACACATACTTGAGTATGTATTTTGTGTTGAATGTGAGTCTAGGAACTGGACTACAGAGGTGAGCAAGACACATGAAGCTCCTCTCCTAATAATGGTTACATTTTTATGGAAAGGAGTGCAGTGAAAAACCAAGTGAACAGATAGAAAAAAAAATATGTAGCAGACAGTGATGGGGTAGGGGTTCTTGTATGTGTCCATGACCCAGGGTGACTCTCTGAAGAAAGGACATTTAACTGGGACCTAGATCATGAGAAAAAGCTTGAAGGCTCCTAGAGGAACGGTGGTCACAATACTTCTTGGCGTCTGTAGTGATTCCTTCATGTCAAATTATGGCATGAATCATACATTTTCAAGCTTTTCACAACTTGTCTTCACCCATCAGAATATGGAAATAGATGCCATTTTTTATATGCTACAAACTTAAAAGCCTTTTCTTTTCAAATTCACTAGTTACACTAAATCTGACATATTTAGTCTTAAATTTTTAAAAATTAAATTTTTTTTGCTAATGAAATGTATTTTTAAGAAAAATTTGTGAATAGTGAGGTTTTTAAACATAGACAATCGTATAATAATACAAAGTATGGCAGTTAACATGGAGCAGGCTTCCTGTGTGCCAAGTATTTTCCAAGTTTAGTGTTTACATCCATTATTTCATTACAACAATGCTTTTGGTTTGATGATCCTCATTTTGCCCTGTAGAAACTGAGACAGGGAGATCAAATGATCTCCAAAAGCCATCCTGACTATCAGAACACCCACATCTGTCTGACTTTAAAGCACAGGATTTAATTGCTATCCATCTCCCTATCCCTGCTATCTTTTGCTTAACACAGCCAATTATTATCTTTCAGTGCAGCCAACTCCAAGAATATTTCCAAGAGAACTTGAAAAGAGAGATAATTATGACTTCCAATCTGATGCAGATAAAAGCTTGGATGAGTTGGCTTCTGTACATTATGAAGACGGTAAAAAAATAAACTGCTGATGTTTTTGACCAAATCTTTCCTAATACAAACAGATTAACTGTTAAAACATGTTTTTCTTTTGCTGCAGCATCAACACGTGATTCCCAAAGAGAAAGCTTGGACAGTGAAGAAAGCAAAACACCATTAGAAAATGACGATCAAACTGTTAAAACTGGTAAAGATGTTGACAAAATGAACCACTAATGTCATGCTCTGGGTCTTATTGCCATTTATCTCATATTTTATCATGTTCATATTGAAGTTTAAAATTTCCAAAAAAAAGAAAACCAGAACCAAAAAAAATTAGCTTCTTTCTTACACATTTAAGCTGAACAACTATAGAAAGTAAATAGACTTACTAAAATGAAGATAAAGAAACCTGGAACATACAATGCAACCAGAGCCCTGTGCAATTTTTTTTAATGTTCTAAATATGACATCATTATCATAGAATAAGAAATTCTCCGAGAACATCATAAACCCAGAGCTTTAGTTGTACAATGTTATCATTTGGTGCTAAGATTTTTTTCATTCCTATTTTAACACAATAGAGAACATACAATGTAATTATTTTTACCTCTTTTATGTATGTGTAACATTTAACTATTCATTTGGAAATATTTAAATCCTCATTTTAAATTACTGCATAATTTCCCTATTGACAGGTAATATTTTAAACTAAGTTCTTTATATTGGAAACAAGTTGGTTTCAGATTTTTTTTTTTTTTTTCCTGCTACAAATAATGCTTCCTATGCTCATGTCACAGTCTTCTTTGGGAATCACCTACAATTTTTTAAATACTGTTCTTAGGTTGCTAACAATGTTTTATTCACAGATAAAAAAGATATCCCTGCAACATCATATAAAGAAAATTCTCCAGATCTAATGTTTGAATCAAAACAAGGTAAATTACTATTTGGGTAATTAGGTTCTCTTACACGGTGGATTTCAAAATTTAAAATAGTTCCTTTAGAATCTAAAAGAAAAAATATGTGATTTTTAGAAAACATTATTAATACCCAACTTACCCTCTCCTAAAGGCTACTCTTCTATAAATAGTTGAGCACACAGGGACACAGAAAAAAAAATAACATGTAATACATGTTTCACTGGAAAATATATTGGAAATAGAGGAAACCTATCCTGGTTCTGTTGTCCCTGGCTTGTGGCTGCCATAACTCTTCACAAGATGGTTGCTGGTACTCCTGCCTTCGTATAGGTGTGCCTAGCAGGAAGGAAAACAGAAACGGGGCAAAACTGGCACTTCCCCTGACTAAGTTATCTCTCTTTAAAGAGGTGACAGAATGGCTCACACACACAAAAAATTTTGCTTGTATCTTATCTAGCAGCTATCTAAGCTGTAAGGAAAGTTAGGAGATGCATTGATTTAGCTGAGCACATTGATTCTGTTGCTAAGAAAGAGGACAATTGATATTGGGTGTACAAATCTAACAACTTCTAGCATATTTAATATCTATTCCCGGGTATCTGCTTTGTGAAGCTGCAGGAACAGCATGGGTTCTTGCCTCTTTCATGCTGTCTCTCCAGGAACTGCTGGCACTCTTTGTTCCTGAGAATAGACATCTCACTTCACAGGAGGGAAGGCAGCAGGCTCTTTGAATCCCTTTAGGATTTTGGGGGGAGGTAGGGAGAGCTGGGTCAACTAGATTCTGGCAGGAGACTCTGATGGATGGAACCTTGGGAAAGAAGCTTGGAAAGCATAACTATAAAGTTATATAGAGAAGTCAGGTGGTGTTGCCAATCTTCTGTAACAGAAAAACATATGAACATTTGCATCTTGGTACAGCCTGTGAGTCAAGAAAACCAAGCAAGGAGGCATTCAGCACCCAAGAAGGGCAAGAATCCAGTGTAACACTGGAGAAACAGCCTATGCAATTCATTTTCCCATTCCTCCCAACTTGCCTACTTCCTTGTCTTCTTACTTTGTCGTCTCTTATGCTTACAATTAGAAGTGTTTGCCTTATTTTCTCACTCATCCCCTAGATGCTCGTGTTTTAGCTTGACCTCTGTAATTTCTTTGGTCCCTACCTTTTCTCCTTGACTTGCAGGATTTTGATTCCCACCTTACATTACTTTCTTTGTGCCTCTTTCATTTTCATTATGATGCACTGTCTTTAAGCCAGTGTTCTCATATTTTGTGATTCCTGGCTTAACGTCTCCTCCTGATTTATTTTCCCCTTCTTTTAGTATGTGATGCTGAGGCACCAAGTTAATACTATCTTGGGCCAGGAGTTAACAATTATGCTCTGTTACAAATAATTTTGTCCTCTATAATTATTAATGGCATTAATTTATAATTTATCTTACTTTAGACTCAATAGAAGACTCAATAGAAATGGTAACTGCAGATCATCCAGAGGTTCGTTCCATGGTAGAGGAGACAATAGCAATGACAAAGGATATGAATTTTGAACA
Source organism: Scalopus aquaticus (assembly GCA_004024925.1). Classification (NCBI taxonomy): domain Eukaryota; kingdom Metazoa; phylum Chordata; class Mammalia; order Eulipotyphla; family Talpidae; genus Scalopus; species Scalopus aquaticus. Next base: position 105,226 of record PVIJ01002549.1, on the reverse strand, counting down.
ACCATATGAAAAATGTGCTGAAATCTTAGAGGAAGTACTCAAAGAAGTAAGGACTCCAGGAAGTTGATTTTTATCAATGAGTCAACACTACATGAGAAAATGTTAACCTAGTCTGTGTATAATTAGAGTCTGCTTTAACAGTGTTGAAATTTATAGTCTTTAAGTTCATGTACATTTTATAGTCAACATTGTTATGTGTAATGTACCCCAGTGAACAATTGCTTGTGTTTTCTGTAATTTTTCATTTATCAACAGCTATGAATATAATTTCATAGCTTGGAAGGTAATTATTCATTTACTTTTATTACCTTTATTTTGGTTCAGTTATTTATAATAGAATATTATGTATATGAAGCCAGTACCAAAGTTAGCTAATTTCATGTATGAACTAGTAAGTTGTGAGCAAAAACAAATTTTGCTCCATAGCTAAAATTTGTCCAGTTCCCTTGAATTTTTGGTCATAGGGTAGATGGGTAGACATGAGATTTTTCAATCTAAGGTAGTGTTGCTTTAATATCATATCTTTAAACTTGGACAGTAAAATTTTTGTTAAGCAAATTTATGTTTTTTCCAGTTGTATTGAGATGTGCTTGACATATGGTATTGTATTCATTTAAGGTGTACAACATAATGATTTGATACATGCACATATTGCAAAATGATTGTCACACTAAGTTTAGTTAACATCACCTCACATAGTAATAGTGTGTATGTGTGCGTGCGCATAGGAATAATTTTTAAATATGCAATACAGTATTGTTAATTGTGGTCACTTTGTTGTACATTGCATTGCCAGAATTTATTTAACTTATAACTGGAATTTTGTCCCTTTTGACACCTTTCCCCAACCCTGTACTCACTGCCTCTGGCAACCACCAAACTGATCTCTGTTTCAACGAGTTTCGTTTTTTTAGATTCCATGTATAAATGAGGTCATCCAACATTTGTCTTTCTCTGTCTGACTTATTTTACTTATATTGCCTCTTAATAGCTTTCTTTTTTCCCTAAATATCCTATGTTAAATATTTCAAAGTATTTAAAAACAATTTTTTTTAAAAGACTTTGTTCAGATAGAATCTACAAAGCAAATAATCGTCAATTCTGCATAGGTCAGAGAGTTTTCCTGGGCCCTCTTGACATTTCTTTCTCTTTGACTTCTAATATCCTGTGATGAGCTGTTTAAAACCCTTTGAATTGGTGTATTCAGATCCACACTACCAATTTCCATGTGCGCATTGAAGCTGTTGCTATTAGTAACCATCTCAGTACCTCTAGGCTCTCACACTGAGGGATGAAAAGCAAAAGAAAACTGAAGGCTGTTGTCACTAAAAAAGGCAAGCTGCACTTGAACCTTGCTGCTCATAGAGCATCGTCTTCGGGAGCATAAAAATGCAGATTTGGGGGGCGCTGTGCTAGATCTTCTGAATCAGGTTCTGAACTCTGTAATACTGAAAAATATCTACCAAAACTATATTACTGCATTTATTTAATAAAGAATTTTGTTTCTCAGCCTCAATTTTTAGACTTACAACTTTGTTCTTTTAAAATTAAGTTTCTCCTTTAAAATTGACTCTTCTTATTTTCTTCATAGTCAGAAGAGCTCAAAATATCATTGGCCAAGGTTCATAAAAATGTTATGGTAGCATCCTTGACTTGTCAAACTGTGGTGGTAATACAAGTGTGTCATTTTTCACAGGTGACAGAAGAAAACAAGAATAGGTTTTATGGCGCCCCCACACATGGAGGGTGGATATTGGACAACTGCCCTGTTATAAAAGAACTGTGGACAACCTTGAATGAAAAAGGAATTATACCTGATTTAGTAATCATTTTATCAAATGCAGAAGGCAATGGTTGGTAAATGTTTGTCATGTAAATTTGAAAGGGAAATTATTATTACTAATAATATTTTTAGTTAAAACATAAATGAAAAACTCTCCAGCCTCCCTAGGTACAAATATCACCCCAGCAGTTCCTTCATGACCTAGAGATACACCAAATGCAGCTTCCGGCCCCACGTAGATGATCAAAGCTAATGCGCTCCAGCACTGGACATTCCAGCAGGCCTTTATAATCATTCTTGGAAGCTGAGAATTTAATACCTTTCTCCTAGTCAGCACTGTAGTTTCTAAATGCACGAATAAGGCTGAAGGCTTAGACTATATATTAGTCCTTCTTCACCTCAAATGAGAAATAGTACCTACATAAAGAAAGCAAAACGAAATTTTAATTATGCTATCACTTTGTGTAAGTCTATAGTAATCAAAACGGTATGATACTATTATGTGATACTGGCATAAAAGTAGACCAATGGAACAGAATAGAGAACCCAGAAATAAATCTACACCTTAACTAATCTTCAATGAGGAGACCAAGAATATTGTGTCATTTTACCTCTTATGGAAATATATTTGAAAATAGGTTCCAGAAAATTAGATCATATAATTTCATGTTTTAGTTATTTATACCAGGCCATGTTTTAGTTATTTATATTATGTGTGTGTGTGTGTGTGTGTGTGTGTGTGTGTGTATAAGAATTTAAGACAATCGCAATGTTGTAAAGCATGGAGACTATATTTAGATAAGTGCTTAAAGAAAAAAACTGGAATATAGACAGAAAAAAAATTGTCATTGTTATTTTCCAAAATTTATAGCTCACTCTATTTTATAGACTTCAAAATTAATATTATTCTCTCTGTATTTTAGGAAAATATTTATTAAATAGAACATACTTAAAGAATAAACATGAAATTGACTCCAGCATTTTAGAAAGATTGCTTGATGAACTACGAAAGAAAAAAACAGAGGAAGAAGCAGCAAGGTAATATCTCCTGACATAATAAAACATGTTAATGTAGGCTTTATAGTTGTTAAATATCTACATACAATTTATATCTATGAAATGTCTTTACCATCACAGTAGTGGTCTAGTAACTGGATCCAATGCTAATTCATTCTAAGAAAAGCTGTGATTTCACCAAAAAAAAAAAAAAAAAAAAAAAGAATTTCTGAAGTACAGGGTTGTAGATATTTTCAAATCAAACTTACTCTAAAAGACTTTTTACAAATCAACAAGCACAGGTAACATACATTTTTTACCATATTTATCTGACAAATAATTTTGTTAACTTGTATTTGCAATTTAAAGAAATACTATGATAAAAAGGAAATGAAAATACGAATGTGTGATAGAACTGAAACTAAAACCTAAGAGCAAGACTTGTTTTTTCCTTCAAATGTTATTGATTTACCAATCATTTACATAACTATATAATTCTGGGAGTCCAACTTCACCCCTTTGTATGTACACATGCTTCACTTCCCCTCTACCTACTTGACATCAAGAGCTCATTATATAATTTGAGTACAATGAAGAACTTTTAAAAATGTGAATACATTTCTAGCTATTTATTAGTAAATTATCAAATTCTTCAGATGGGGGCAAAAAGTATAAAAAGAAAAGGTGTCTTAAATTTTTTGTTGTTCTTCCTTGCTGAAACACATCTTTAGATAATTTGCATTTTAATTTGTTCACTAGAGTAGACTAACAAAGGCCAAGACATTTAAGAAACAAATTTCCTTATGCTAATACACTAAACCTACCATTAATGATGGTATCCACTGAAGTTTTTTCAAATGCTATTTCCTTTTCATATTTTAGCAATTTGAGCTGGGATTTTAGAGAGTTCTTTGAGGTCTAGAAATTATGAAGCTGGGAGGTGGGTAGTTAAGTTAATGTAGAGGAATAACTGACATATGTGTGCCAGAGAATTTTATTTCTCAGTGTTCATTATTCATCTAAGTTCAAAATATATGAAGTATACAAATATATGAAGTATAATATATAATGAATATTTAATATAATAAGTAATACTACTCGATATAGTGCCTAAAAAGTATTATTAATTTAGAGAATACACTTATTGCATTTATTTTTAGCTTTCAAAAGTTTTATTTCAACTCTAATGAAAAACAGAAGCCAACTAGATATTTTAAGTTTCCATATTCTTTACTTTAAATTTTATTATTACCATGCTAAAAAGAAAATAAATCAGAACATAAATTTTCCAGTTACAAAGATTAATTCATAAATGTTCTATTATTCAATATAGAAAAATTTTAAGTGCAAAAAAAAATTAAATAAAATTTAAAACTCTCATAATGCTGTCATTCAGAGATAATTAATGTTAGCAGTTTTATTAGTTTGCTTCTAGCCTTTAAGTCATCATTTATATACATTTTAAATATAGAATTAAATTATATTATATTGCTTTTTATTATACTTTTTCACATAACATTATCCCATTATGTGAAAAGCATTTCTCACTTAGAAGGGGAAATGGTACAGTCTCCCATTAATCTTTCAACTTGGTGTATAACAATCCTTTATTAATTTTGACAGGTTTCCTAATTAAAAGTTTTACAAGGTACAAGATTCCAACTTTCCTTATCAAAAAAAAAAAAAACCTGAAAATTAACTGGTCTCAACATGAGTGAATTACACATTTACATTGTAAAGTAAAAAAGTATGATGACTGTTATGAACAACTTACTCTATTTTTTACCACAATAAACCTGAAGTCCTACAATATTGTGAGATGCCTGAATTTCCAAAGATAATTAAATTTTGGACCTTTTTATTTCAGAAAAGCCACAGAAGAGGTACGGAGACTAGAAGAACAAAACCAAAGATTAATGGATGCTATGAAAGAGAAGGAAAAAGGTAAACACAGATTGATATGACCAATAATGTGTCATTTTAATTTTGTGGTGTTACTGGAAGCAATGGCAGTACCTCAAGTGAATTATTGGCAGGTCACCCTTCTTCCCAAAGTGCCTGTGAAAATCCAAGTTTCTACCCATGGTGCTGAAGTTCTCAAAGTGTTACAATTTGGGTAATAAATTCTATGGTCACCATAGTAATAAATTCATAGGAAAAAGACTCCTGATGTCATGTCTCTTTGCACCCTCTCTAAGAGAGGGCTACATGGCAGGACAACTTGTGTAATAGGTTTTAAATGGTTCCTGCCACACCGCTCTTGGAATTATTGGTATTAGAAGGATCCTGTAGGAATAAGAAATAGTCCAGCTCTCACTGTGGCCATCCATTGTCTTTGCATGTGAACTTCCATCTCCATTATAGAAGAGCTGATTCTAAAAGTTTCTTTTGAAACTGGAGTTCCTCTTTTTCCCCCATTCCTTTTTTTTTTTTTTTCCTTTGTTGAGATGACATCAATTCACAACACTGTTTCTGCTTTAGGGGCATAGGTTTATATGAAGCTTGAGCTCTTAACCTATGGTCCATGGGTAAAATTCAGAGTCTGTGAACTTGAATGAGAAAATAGTCAACTTTATTTTTTAGCTAACCTTTAACTGTAATTTAGTATTTCCTTTAGGCAACAAACCACAATAGTATTTGTGGTACCTTGACTTTGTTATCAGTAGAAATGAAAATAGGTTCACAGCACATTACAGTTTTATATACCTTTTTTATGCTTCTCACTATTCCAAAATTATGGTAATTATTAAACTAGCTGCTAGTTCTTGTTATGTAATGTGTTAGTAAAGATCCACACATTCCCTATAGCATAAAAAAAATTTGACATCTTGATAATAGCATTTCAATATACTTGGTTTCTTGTGTACTTTATGAGTTTGAAAGTGTTACTCTAAGGGTCCGTAAGTTCTACCAGACTATCAAAGAGGTCCTTGGCTCAAAAAAGAGCATTTGTTTCAGTTTTACATAGCTTTGCAACAAGCCACCCCAAAACAGCAAAACATCACCATTTTTATTATGCACATAATTCTGTGGATCAGGTCTTTGGGCAGAGCTTATCTCTGCACCCTGAAGACCTTGGTTCTGACACTGAGTAGTCACCTTGGAAGTGAATCTTCTAGTTCCAGTCAAGACTTCAGATTGATGTATGCAAGGATAATATGGCATTGTTGTTATTTCAACCACTAAGTTTTGGTGTAATTTTTATGCTGCAATAACCAATAGCAACATGAGCTCAGTCAAAATCACAGACAGTACTAGGATCTTGGAGCATTTTTCAGTCTATTTCTGATGTATATGATACACAGATTGTCCATTAGGTTCTAGAAAAGAGTAATTTTTTAAAATTTCTGCATTATTATATCAGTTCTTTTCACATACATGCTTTATAAAGTACCTAGTATATATATGAAGACAAATTTTAAATAACTAAATATACACATATTAGAGGTATGACCAGTTTTTTGTTGTTGTTCCTTATTGTTTTGTTTTTTACTCAGTTGAAGGACATTTCGAGTTTCTGGTGTAGAGCTCATAACTTCATCCCAATCCTAATAGGATTTATCAAATGCTATGTCAGCATAAAATCCTCCATAAAACACAAAACATTTACACATTCCAGATCATATAATTGGAAAACACATGTTCTGTCATCCTTCTTAGACCTCAGATTAGAGGACATTTGAGGATGCTTTGTTCTGGGTGCTTTTAATTATCCAGATTTAGATTAAAATTCAGATGCCAGAGTTATTTCACACCACAGGAATACGATTCTTGGAAGATCCTCATTGGGGAAAAGAAATTCTCACACACAAAAAAAATAAGCTTATTGATTTTAATATGATCTTTGCATAGAAACACCTTGTTTTTTAGTCAATTTCATAAGTATATTACAGAGAGTTTGAGTTGGGTTTTCTGATATCACCATTTACCCCATTTTCTTCCTGAAAGACTTCTATGTATTTCTTTTTTTTTTAAAGATTTATTTATTTATACATACAAGCTGGGGTACAGGCCAGAGGCGTGGGGTGGCAAGAGGGTTCACCAGAGACAGAGTGGGGAGCAGAACAGGCAGATCAGAAATACACTGCTGAGGGGAGCAGCGGGCAAGGCAGGAGAGGTCTGCCGCACCATGTGGGAATCTCCCCGACTGAGATTCGAACTCGCATCGCAAGCTGCCAACAGCTCCACAGCACAGTGCTCAACCACTGCGCCACCAGGGAGGCCCTGTATTTATTTCTTATAGTAGTCATCAGCAGCTACACAAAACTTCGATTCATATGTTTTAAATTTACATTTAACATATCAATCAACATATGCTATCACTTGTGATGAGCTACAAGAAAAATTTATCATTATATATGGAGTCTGCTTAGTGCCACTCAACAGAAATGTAATGCAAGCGACAAAAGTAACTTTTCTAATAGTCACATTAAAAGTTTAAAGTAATGTGTGAAATTAATTATATTTTACTTAATAAGTGATAATCAAATTATTATTTTAGCATGTAATTGATACAAATATTATTGACATATTTTACATCAATTTTTCATACATCTTTAAAATCCACAGTACATTTTATACTTAACAGTGTATCTCAACATGTTCCAGCCATATTTCAAGTACTGAACAGCCACATGTAGCTAGTGGTTACACTTCAGACATTGCAGGCCTGGTCATTCCCTTATTGAATAGATACTTAGGCTCTTTCCAGTTTTTTACTGCTATACTATTTGGGATTGCTATAAACATTTCCTTTTTTGAATGAACCCTTAGTTTGGTGCTCCCATGCATCCTTCACTCTACTTTTCTTTTTCCTTTTTTTGTTATATTCTACACCTTTTAATTGGTACAAAATAAACATTTCTCCTGCTGAACTAAAACTCATAACTCATCCTGTGGCCATAGTGCTTGAAACATATGGAGACCTTTTAATTTTACCATCAGGACCTTTGGAGTCTCCCCTCCTCTTGTCTGGCAATCTCATTCCTCATTCATTCCCAGGGTGGGTATCTCTGGTTTGCTTCTGGCTGCATCACCACTGCGTGAATGGATTTGAGAGAGTGCTGCTGGGATTTTTCTCAGTGGGGACATAGCCCCAGTGCCTTTCAACCTGTCTTTTTCTCCTTTGCAAGGCCTCCCTGCTAAATTTGTGGGCATGCCCAGGCCGTGAATTAAAGGTGCGCAGACACTTAGATCAGAGACTTAGTGTCCTCTTTGCCTGTGTGACCTGAATCAGTCATTTCCCCTCCAATGGGCACTTTCTTTCCTGGGAGTAAAAGCCAAAAGGAAGACCCATGTCATCATGGAACATATTCATTGAATCTATCTTTGCAGCTCTTCAAATGAATTTAACCTAGAATCTTTTCCTCACTTTCCACTTTAATTTGTCAGCAGAACTTTTCAGGGATTATTTAGAAAACACCCGGAGACTAGAACCCTTCATAGCTGACATCCTATGCATTGCATGAGCTGGGTCCTGAGAGATGTTTTATTATTATTATTGAGGTAATGTTAGTTTACAATATATCGTTTTCAGGTGTACAGTTTTTCACCTAGCAACGACACTCACCACAAAATGTCCAGACACTATCCAACACCACTTTACCACCATATCTATATTTTAATAGGCAAAATATATAATGTATCTGTCTCCCTCATTAAAACCCATGCTCCAAAAAGGTCATTTCTTATTCTTTGTTTTAGCCTTAGCACCAAAAAGCTTGTCTGGTATACCTAATTTAATATTTGTTGACCCAAAGAGAAGAGAATGATAATTTATTTCTTCTCATTTCTTTCTGGAATAAGAAGAGAATGACATTGAGCCTGAAGAGGAGATTGAAGGTGAGGAACCTGAAGTTCACGAAGTGGCTGAAACCCCTGATGTAGCTGAAGAGACCAAGGAACCTTTACCTGAAGAGCCTGAAGTCTCTGAGGTCCCTGAACCAGAACAAGAATTAGGTCAGACTTTACCAAGGCCTATGTACACACACTGGAGTGTTTTGTGTGCATGCATGTGTATTTGTGATGTGTGTGTTGAGAAGACTGAAGCAGGCTAAGAAGGGAGAGATCTACCCCAGAGAGCAGCCATTCAGTCCAAATCACGTTTTCAAGTGTGGAAGGAAAGCCATGTGTTCTCTGCCCCCAGTACTGGCACTCAGGGCCTGCTATGTAATTACTCAGAAAACGGGGAAAGTGCCACTAAAGATCCTAAAATAGAAAACTTTTTTCTCCTGTGGTTTGTTTCTCAACTTAGTGTGGTGCCTTTTATTTTATGACTGCTTCGTGTCATTCTAAGAAAGAAAAATTAAATGTTAAGTTATTGCCACTGTTCATCTTATTTTGTAAATGCAAATAGAACACTTAACTCATGCAGAGTCTACAGTATCTCTCAGTTAGTGAGATCTGGCCTAGAGAATGATTTAGTTTTGTTATCTTTTATCTCATATTCTCCTTTCCCCCAGCCCCCAGAGAACCTGCTTTGGATATTCTAATGCCAACATGGGTGATATCTACCAAAGATAAATCTACTGCCAGTCGGATGCCATGTTAATAATATTTTACTGCACTTAGCCAAAATTGTATAACCATGTATCAAGTCTTCTGGTCAATGACCTTTTGTATATTTAAGAATATTCTTATTTTTCTGCCTTAATTCTTTTTTTATGCCATATTTCATATAACAAGAACTATATATTAAATTAGACATATTATATACAATTTAAACTGGTATTTGAAATTTTCTCATGGAATAATGTTTTAAAATTCAAACACTGACTATTAGATTTTTTTCCTAAGGATCTGAACCTCCTGAGTATTCTATAGTTGAAACAAAAATTCCAAAAGAAACCAATGAGGTCCTGGAAACTGAAGCATTACTTCAAGAAGGTTAGATCATAAAATAAAAGTAGTTAGTGCATAAAAGTATTCCTCATATTCTCTTACAAATGGTCTGGTCCCTTATCTAAAGCATAAGATAACTTTCCACTTGTTTCTTTCTCCAGTTGATGCTCATTCTATTTTTTTAGCTTATCTTATAATTCTGTTTTTACCAAATTGTATCTTATACATTTTATTAACAGTTACATTTGTCATATGAAATTCATATTAATTACCCAAATAATTTGGATTGTATTAGTAAATTTACTAATTTTACTAATTTACTAATAGATAATAATTAATCCATAGCCAACACAAGGAACAAAGTATAATTAAAATATGAGTTTATGAATGCCTACATAAACTGAGAACATTAATTTCTTGCAAATGTTTTAAAAGTATAAAGCTTAAATTATTTTGACAATCTGGCTAAAGATATACTATTTGAAGCCTCTTTTTTCTTTCCTTTAAACTTTGCTCAAAAGTTGTACTGCCTGAGTTTCCAGAAGATGCTTATCCTGATGTTCCTGAAATGGAGCCATTTAAAGACCACCTCAAATCTTTCATCTCTTCTTGGAGCCTTATGGAAACAGCAATCACTGACTCTTTTACTCAAATTTTAAACTTGGAGATTGCAGATAAGTCTCCAGAGGAACTGCTTCAAAAAGTAATCGAGACTATGGAAAGTAAGGGCTAGAATCATAACATTTGTTGTAAAAAAAACAGATAATATGAAAAAAGCACTGTGAAACTTTCATGCCTTTCTTGATGGTTTATGAAATATAACCTTCAATATATCAGGAATGATGTTTTAAAAGTTTAAACTGTCATAAAGCAGGCACCAGTCAATCAGCACAGTCATGCAGGACCACAGCACTAGCCACAGCACTAGCCATACTAGTCACAGAGCCACATAGGGAATTTGTAAAGACCTATTTGGAAGTACATTTAAGCTGAAAGATCAGTACTCTTTGCCTACTGTAATAAGCTAATATTCTTTTAGCCTAAAAATATTTTCCCAAATGTTTTTTCATTTTTTTTTTTATAGAACCTTTTCAGTATGCTGGCTGGGAGCTAACTATTGACGATTATGATGAAGAAACAGAAGACTATCAGGCCGAAGCAGAGGTTGAGGAGGACCTAGAAGAGGAGGAAGAGGAAGAGGAAGAGGTACAGTTCTTTTGTTACTGCTCACTCACATTGATCCCCTCATTGAAAGTACATGTATCCAGAGTAAACCAGCCCTTTTGGACCCCAAGTGAATAAGCAAGTGTCTTCAACTTTATAAGCATTTTCACACAACTCTGCCCCCACTTCAGTTTCACTTGACCCTTGAAATGCTAGGGTAACTTAGACAGTATATTACACTGATGGGAGTAAAATAAAGTCTTTTCAACTACTTTCCCCATGGAAAAATCTTTAGGGATTAGGTGCAGAGGTACTTCATAAATTAATAGAATTTTTACATAAAAGACAACAATGGAATATTTGAGAGGCTGCTTGTATGATATAATGAACTATATTATCAAACGAGAACAGCTTTTTGCCAATTGAACTAAATAAAATATTTCCAAATTATTATTTGAACACATAGTTCCTTAGTGGGAAACAGGTAAATACCGAGGCATCTTCCATTTCATTTCCAATGGGTAAGATTGTGACCCTGACCCAACTTTTGCTTCTTGGAAATCATTTTAACCTGACCTCACAGTGACTCGCCACCAACACACCCTAGTTCTTCACCATACCCATGTCTGTAGAGGACTGGGGAGATACCATCATTCTCAATGCTGCTTTATTTTCCTTATGAAAATAAAGAGGTCTAGGATGCCTAGAGGAATATGAAGTACTAAATTTTTGATTTATTCAAATAGAATAGAATTGCTCTATTCTATTGTTTCTATCTATGGATTGTTTTAAAGATATATTGTTATGAATTAAATATTATTCAAGATGCATTATTTTAAAGTTCCTCTTTGGATTGTTTCAAAATACTGTTTGTTACTGTTTTCCAAACTTTGAATACTATTTCCAGAGTGAAGAGAAAATTAAGGAGAAGAGAAGGCATTTGGGAGATTCAAAGCATTTTTGTCCAGTGGTTCTCAAAGAAAACTTCATCTTACAACCAGGCAACATAGATGAAGCAGTTAAATATAGAGAAAAGATCTATTACTTTTCAACTCCTGAAGCTAAAGAAAAGTTTTTGGAGCATCCTGAGGAGTATGTGGCTCATAAAGAGCCACTAAAGGTAAAAATAATATTCCCGTCCTATTCATTGCTCCTGAGTACTTTCCTAGGGACTTAAGAGCACCTCCATCATTTTACTTCATCGTGAAGTCCCCCCATCTTATACATTAGTGTAGCGGAAATATCTAGTGCCAAGAACAACCTTTTGGAAAACAACATAAAGTAATTGTCTATTTTGATTTCTACAGTAATGCCTTGTGTCTAACCAACATGTAATATCATTTTAGCTGAAGTGAAAAAAAAAAAACACAGCTTACTACATTAAAGACCAACTCTATTGTTAGTTTCTCTGAGCAGAGCAGTTTGCTGATCTTAAGAGAGTATTCGGGGAAGCTGGGGTTCGGGGATTGATGGACTTTCAGAGATGTGAGCGAGTTGATGTCATCGGTGGAAGTGTGATGACTCAGTAATTCGGGGTGTAGACCTCATTCACTCTCAGAGACAGGTTCATGGAGCCACATCCAAGCCTGACTGGCCAACTCCCAGCAGTGAGGACTGACACTGGTTACGCTGCAACGGAGTGTTCCCTGAGGTGCACGGTCTTTGATTAATTAAACTGTTTCAAAACTGGTTCAGAAGGCTATTGTTCCCAAGACTGTATTCAACCCATCCTAAGGTTTTTTTTGATTCTTGTTTGCCGTCATTGGAACAACTTTCTGTATTCTTTTAAAAAATACTTGTTAAAGCCAAACGCAAGGGGACAAATACTGGATGATTCCACTTATAAAAGGTAACTAAAATAAACATTCCTAGAAACAGTAAATAGAATATTAGGCGGAGGAGAGAATGGAAGTCGTTGTTTAACATATACAGAGTTCCAGTTTGGGGTGATTAGAAGTCTCTAGAGTGAGACAGTGGTGATGATTATAAATCATTATGAATGTACTTAATGCCATCTAATTGTACACTTAAAAATGATTAAAACGATAAGTTTTTTTATTATATATCTGTTACCACAGAGATTTAACAATCATGTTGTGGTAATATTTTATTCATTTTTTTGAAATGAAGCACACTAGTATTAGACAAGAGTCTTCATTTTTATGTTTTACTTTCTCATTCTCTTCTGCATGAATATCAATTCTTTCTAGTGTATGTATTTTCAAATCTCATTTTTTTCATTTAACATCATATCAATGAAAATGTATACATTTCTGCATAGGTCTACTAATGTTTAATCATTTCAACATATTTTAACACCTAATTCATTGTTAGACACTTATTCACAGTATTTTTCATAGTGTGATTTTGTCACTAGAAAATCCTCGAGCATATCAGTCTTTGTTTCTCTTGGTTTATTTTATTAGTTTAATTTTTTAGAATGAGATTATAAATCAAAATATATCAATCACAGCATATTGTCATTACTTTTGATAGCACCGGTACTTTCATAAACAGAGTACATAGAACACAATTCAAACTCCTTGGACTAATCTGAAATATCTCTATGAACCTCAGTCTTGTAAGGTGCCGGCAGGATCCACTGAAGTATGTGGATCAGACCTTCCTGCACTGCTGGTATCAGAAATCTTTTAGGGAGTGTGGCCTTGTCTCCTTTTGTGGCTTTGTTTCCTCTTAATCAGCTTTGCTGCTTTGGATCCATTTCCTTGTTTTACACAAATCCCAGTAAATAAAAGTCTGAGATATTGATGGTTCTTCCACAGTTATTGGGCTTTAAAGCATCAAAAGCTTTATAGCGTTGGTCCGCAGGAACGTTTCCTTTCACTCCCCAGCTTCTTTAATACGCTCTAGTTGCCAGAGGCTTAACCTATGGATGAGCAATGGGTTACTTTAGCCATTTCATCCCTAAGGAATTTAAAATGCGATCCAAAGTGTGATGTGGGACTGCAGCTACATAATTTCATGCCACTCATATTTCATTATTTACCATTCTGTTTTTCACGATTTAATTTTCTGAAGTGATACATTGACTTCAATCTTGTCACAAGCCCAATTCTTGAACGAATGGTGAAATCCATTCCACTGGGAGCACATAAACTGAGAGTGAAAAAGGGTGGTCTCCCAGAGAAATCCTGAGAATGGTAACAGGAGTAAGAAAATTCTAGGTGGCAAAATCAACAGATATTTTCTATAATTTCGGCCTCCCCGGTGGCGCAGCGGTTGGGCGCTGCGCTGTGGAGCTGTCGGCAGCTCGCGATGCGAGTTCGACAACCAGCTGGGGAGAATCCCACATGGTGCAGCAGACCTCTCCTGCCTCGCCTGCTGCTGCCCTCAGCAGTGTGTTTCTGATCTGCCTGTTCTGCTCTCCGCTCTGTCTCTGATGAACCCTCTCGCCGCTCCATGCCTCTGGCCTGTACCCCAGCTTGTATGTATAAATAAATAAATCTTAAAAAAAAAATGTTTAAAAAAATATTTTCTATAATTTCTTCCTCTTGCTTTTTTGTGAGTTTTTCAAACCCTTGTTTGACTGAAACACATTTTCAACTTAATTTTCTTCCTGTATGAAAATGTCATTATTTAGTTCTCATATGTGTTTAGTAATGTGTGCGGGCATAGGTTTCTAGGCTGAAAATAATTTCTTTTTAGAATATTAAAGGTATTGCTTTTTGGCTTTTTAAAAAATAATTGTTATTAAGATGACACTCTATGTGATTCAGAAATATGAGGATATTGTTTTTGTGCTGATATCTAGTGTTGCTATGCTGATTTTCATCCCTTAGTATATCATCTATGTTTTAAACAGCTGAACGTTCTTAAAACATTCTCCTCGTTTCTTTGTGTCCTTAAAGTTGTCAGTATCTTTTTTGTTCATTGTGCTGGACAATCAGTACACGTTTTTCACACTAAATAACTCTAGGATTTCACTTTGTTATTAAACTTCTTACTTCAGCAATCATATTTTTTATAAAATAATTTTTTATTATTATTCATATCGTTTACATTATTGTATATTCCCCGTAGGTTACCCACCAGCGATTCACCCGTGAACTGTCACCACAGTCCCTTGTGCTCTTTTCTCCCCCGTTTTGAGCCCTTTCCCTTCCCCTCCCTTGTTGAATGTCTCTTTCTTATTTGATTCCCCTATAGTCCTGTTATAAGTGAAACCATTCGGTATTTTTCTCTTTCTTTCTGGCTTATTTCGCTGAGCATGATCCCTTCTAGCTCCATCCATGTTGCTGTGAATGTCGTGTGTTTATCTTTTTTGAACGCTGAATAGCAATCATATTTTTAATCTCTAAACAATATTTCCTTTATCTTGATAGTTCTCTTTTCAAATGTCCTCTTCTTTTGTGGATTTGCTATCTTCTTATACTACTTAAGTATCTCTAAAAATAAAAATTTTTTCTTTATTTCCTCAGTTACCTGATTCTCTTTCTTCTGTATTTCTCTGCTATACTGTTTCCCTGCATTTTTAAACTTCTCTCTGAATGTTTCCTTCACCAGGACAGAGGCAACGAGACTGCACTCCAGGCTTCCCTCTGCAGTTCATAACCCACTACTTCCAGTCCCTTTGAGCCAGATCTCTCTGCATACATCACTGTCTCCCCACTTCTTCCTGCTGTCACCTACCAATTTCCCAGCATTTCCATATTCACAAAAGATTTACCTGCTGTTTCATCTTCTCCCTCATGACTGTTCTTAACAATTTCAGCCTCCAATGGACAGTCTGTACAGTTGGATCTCTGTAGGTTCTGTGGCTTTGAGTTTCCTCGTCTCTAATATGGAAATTACAGGACTTGATGAAAGGCCCTCCAGCATGTCATTATTAATGGACTTTTGTTTAGTAAAGAGTTTGGTGATTTTTTTTAAATCATGCTAAGAGAGTGCCTTTCCATTTTTTAATTAGAATTTTTTTTACTTGTTTTTTGATAATATTTTCTTTTTCTTGAGTTAACTTTGGTTTACAACACTATATATGATTTAGGGGAAGAGGTTCCCAGCTCTTCAGATTATGTTACCCACCACTAAAATACCCGTAATCCTCCACCATAGACCATTAGGCCCCCTCCTCCTTTGTTTCCCACCATTTTTTAAAAACAAAACATTTTATTTTATTAAATACCTTTTGGTACATAGCAGCAAGATGAAGTTTATTGTGTCCTATAGATGCTCCCTGAGGACCATTGTTCTTGCAATGAATTACATTAATGAATATGCTAATGTCGAAACAGCTGTGGAGTGTGTGAAGTGATAATTCCTACTCAGTCTTAGGGAGGGCAGGTAGTAAGACTTACATTTTCTAAATTACTCAAAATTTCCTTTTCTTCACTCCCCCTCTATCCCTTCTCTCCTGATCCATCCCACCATGGCAGGCTCCTCCATTAAGAATATGCCTTCTAGGCCCCCATGGCTCTGGCAAAACTGTCTGTGGAAGACAACTGGCAGAAAAATTGGGGATTTTTCACATTCAGTTTGAAGAATTTCTTCAAGAAAAACTAATGGTCAAACTTGAAAAGAAAGTTGGACCTGAATATGAGGAAGAGTCTGAGGAAGAAAAGTCTGCAAAAGAAGAAATTGAAGAGCTTGCATTTCAAGCTAATGTTACAATCAAGGATGACAACCCAAAGAAGCCGGTAGTAATATTAATATTCTCTTCACAGATAATTGTGCCTACTGTTATTACAGTTGGAGAATAGAATGTAAGCTTTATAAAACTACACATTTCTACAAATCATCCTCCCCATATATTAAAGTCTTAACTGCTCATCTAGAATATAAAATACTGAGTTTTGCATGACTCTCTGACAAAATTCTTGTACAGGATTTTTTTGGGACTATGTTATTTGAAATGTCTGTCCTAGACTTTAAGGTTTCCCATTATTGGGTTTTCAGTTTTCTATCAAAAATCATAAAAATCTGCCCCAGCACCAATGGAAATCTCAAAATATTAATTTCTAATGATGCCTCACAAATTTGAATGGATCTCTTAGGAGGGTTCTGTCTGTGGTTGTAAAAAGAAAGTTCTTAACTCTAACTCACTTTTTAATCAAAGCTAGACCCTTCCTTCTCAATTGATGCCCTGTAAATGGAAACAGGTACAGCTTGTATTTCAGAGACTGCCTTGCTGACCCATCCTTTGATCAGGATCCAAGTCATATAACTCTAAGGTAGATGACAATTCAGGTAAGCTTTATCGGAGTGGTATATAGATAGAACAAGGTTTTGGCAAAAAGTGATGAAGCAGGTATCCTGAGACCATGTATGAAAATCAGTCATACTAATTGCTAGCAATACCTGTTAGCTATAGTAGATATACTATCTTATTAAAATCATATTAAATATTGGATTAAAGAACTCAAGTTTAAAATGTTTACAAACAACAGTGTAAAAAGTGACCCAAAATAAGCAGGTCTCATCTTCATAAACTATGTAATATAATATTAGTTATTTTTTATGGAGTTTCTTATTTGGTTTTCTGATTTTTGTTTTTAGACCCCACAAGTAAAACTTACTGAAGAAGAAGAAGCAATCAAAGCAAGCATAATGGAAAATGAGTCATTGCCTTCTGAAATTCTTGAAACCATTCTTTCTGAGTGGTGGCTTAAGGAACCAATACGGTATCTCAATTTGTAACTTCTATTTGCTTTATTCATAAAAGTTAAAATGTAATTCAACATATATTTTGAAAGTTCCCCTTTAACTTGCATGTAAACTGGTGATTTTTACTTGAGCTTGAAATTAAAAACATCCGGGGAACTACTGAAAAAAAAAATAATGATGGGGCTCCATCCAAAACAAGTGAATCAAAACTTGCCGGAGGGTGAGGTTGGGATCTTTGAGAGCTTCCAAGCTGACTCTGATCTGTAGTCATGATTGAGAACACAGGTTCTAAACCCATGGACCACAGTGTGGTGCTAGACTTTTTTCCTGGAAGTCTTTTAACAGTTTTATGTCAGACCCCCCTTAAACTAGCTGTGCATAATGTTATCCCTTTACCAAGAACTGGAACAAGCTGGCCAGCCAGTACAAATTTAAGAATCTCTAGACTACCACAGTTTAAAACTTCATCTTGATTTCCTAACAACCAAAAGTAAATAAAATAATATAGTACTGATAATAGCAAACACTAAAATGGAACTTACTGTCAAGTTACTGTTCACTTAAATGTATTCATGTAGATTTACTCTACTCTTACAATTATCGTAAGGGATAGAAAATTTTATTTTCTCACTTTGGAGATAAGGAAACTATGTAATAGAAAATTCAAATAGTCATCCATTCTCAGTGCTCCTCTGGACATTCTCTTTCACTTAGCCCTTGGCCTAGATGAGTGAGTGGGATTATGAGTCATTGACCTTTTTTTAAAAAAAGATTTATTTGTTTTTGCATAAACGAGCTGGGGTATTAGCCAGAGGTGTCAGAGACAGGGGGATTGGGGGGCAGTGGGTGAAAGAATTCACCAGAGACAGAGTAGGGAGCAGAACAGGTGGATTGGCTGAAATATACTGCTAAGGGGAGCAGCGGGCAAGACAGGAGAGGTCTGCTGCACCATGTGGGAAGCTCCCTGGCCAGGAATCTAACTCCACGCTGCAGTGACTGCTGATAGCTTAGTGCTGAGACTTAATCTCTTGCACCACCAGGGAGGCCCAGTCACTAACCTTATTTTTAATTTTCTGTTCCCAAAATTAGACCTATAGTTGTAGGAAATTTAGGCAGATTACCTAAGCTATATACTCATAGGTTTTTCTTCATTAATCTAGCTCCCATCCTCACACTATACAATTTTTAAAAGAATATGGATTGGAGAATTCAATAGTCTTAGAAGTTAAAAGGGAAATTGTAAAGACCTAAACATAATAGCTGAATATTATGCAAGCATTAAAATTTATTATAATAAAGAATTTGTACTAGAATCAGAAATGTTATTTCATTTTAGAAGATACAAAGTTATTTATATTATAATACAGTAGAGAGATGGACATGTGAAGAACAAGTTGGAAAGAAACAAAGCAAAATGTTGATAGACATGTCTGAATGATGATTGTCTGAAATATAGATAGAATATATTTCATATAGATAATATATGTTATATACAATATATATTTAATACAGATAATATAATATAGAAAATATAGATAGAATGTCTGAAATATGAGATTAGGGATAATTTTGCCTTTTTCATGTTTCTATTTTCCAGTTTTTCTATAATGAGATTTGTTTCTCTTATAATTGAAGGGAGGGGGAGATGTTAACACATTTTTAAAAGACTGTTGTTGTATTAGTACTGAAGAAATATAACAGGGGCCTAAACTAAGGTGCTATAGTAGAAATGGAAATGTGACAAAAGTCAGGACTTCGCTGTTATATGTGAGAAGCAAAAGGAAGTTGAGGGAGAGGGCCAAAATAATTCTGAAGTTGGGAACCTGAACCCTAATCCAAAGAAAGCAATGTGGAAGGGTGACAATTAGTATGATTTTTGACAACATGATGCATGTACAATTCTTGAGGGGCACTCAAGTAGAGAAACTACAGCTTTTTGAAAATTCTGAATTAAAATCAGAAAAAAGGTTGGATATAGAGGTAAAAATTTAGGATTTATTGACAAATGAGAGACGTCTAAAACAGAAGAGACTGCACTGAAGGCATCGCTAAAGAAAAGGATACCTCTCTTGTAGCCAATATATGTATATTTGCCTACATAATAAGGAAGAAAACAAGATGTTAAAATGCCAGTTAGCTCTTTTCCAATATGTATGTCTCTCATAGCATCATATATATGTCACGTCACTGACATAGCAAGAGACACCTTTGTCATTCTCAACAATTAGAAAATTCCAAGGCTTTTGTGAACTGGGAAGCAGGACTATAGATGAAAGCCAATTATGTATGAGAAGTATGTTTTGGTCATTTGAATGACAAAAATCCCTTTACTTCCCTATAAATCACAGTATTTCAAAAGTAGAAATACTGAAAGAAATAAAAGACACTGTAGTAAACTTTTAAAATTATTCATTGACTATTTTGTATAGAGATTTATTAATACTTTTCCTTTTTTAATTGATATTTATAATACAATATTTTAAGCAAATAAAGTGAATTATGAAATTTCCACCTAGTTCCACAGGTTTTATATTAGATGGTTTCCCACGATATCTTGATGAGATCCAGTTTCTGGGGGAACATGGGTTTTTCCCAGATGCTGCTGTTTTTATACAAGTTGATGATCAAGATATTTCTGATCGCCTCCTTCCTTCCCAAATTAAAAAGTGGAAGCTGAAACAAAAGAAGAAATTAGAAAGAAAAAATATGATCAAAGAAATGAAAGCAAAAATCAAGGTATTTATTACTCAAAAATCTTTACAGTAAATACGTTCAGTATCTATTCAAATTATACAGTGGTCTTTACAAAAGTACAGTTTTTCTTGTTAATATGACAGTCAGTGTGAAAACACCTCTCTCGAATATTAAGATTGTTTATAACTTAAAAGCAGGAATTATTTGAGAACTCTGTGATTATCAACATATCAATGCTATTCTCTCAAACACACATAAAATTAAAGGTAGTGGTAGCACCAAAGTATCCCTTTATCAGACCAGGAACAAATTGGAAGAAAGAAAAGGTGGAGCAGGCCTTGAAACACAAAGAATTAAAATTTTCAGTGATTTTTTGTGCTGCCTCCAAGAATAATGACACCAACCATCGAGGTGATGTTAGCCTGCAATGAAACAGATCCAGATATTAGCAGTGAACATCTTTTCTAAAACTGTAATCTGAAGAACAGTCCATAAAATCCTCAAAAGTGTCAAGGAACCCAATAATTTATCTAACAGAAGTGAAAACATGTCCCACATAAAAAGGTATATGTGAATATTCATAATAACCAAAAAGTGGAAACAACCCACTGTTCATCAGCTGATAACTCAAGAAGAAAAGCGTGGTAGACATCCATGCAAGGTGTGCTGGTCCTGACCTGAGGCAGCAGCATAAGAGCCTCCTGACTTCCTTCCCCTGTGGACACACCAAGGTCACAGCTACCCATGAATCAATTTGCTCTGAAAGAAATCCAGAACTAGCTGAGTGACTCATTGGGCAAATGAGAAAATACTCTTATTGCCCACATCAAAATGGCTGCAGTATCAGGGTTCAGCATCTAGTCAGTCTATGTTGTCCGTGACCCTCCCCTTTGGGACACCAATAGTCAAGAGTGTGACACGACATTAGTTTAACACTCTGCTTTTGTTAACCGCCTATGAAATGGGATAATATTTTCTGCCTGGCAGTATGTTTTTAGCAGAAAATGAAAGAGAGAGAGAGAGAGAGAGAGAGAAAGAGAGAGAGAGAGAGAGAGTGTGTGTGTGTGTGTGTGTGTGTGTGTAAAATAGCTGACTAAGTCATCCAGAGTTACAGAATTGCCACCATCACATACTTTTCCAGAAAATTCACTATCCTTTCACCTAAATGTTATTCTCAATTTGAGAAAAAAGATGTTAATACATAGAAAGTAATTTAATCATCATTCATTAAACATTTTAAACATCTCTTTCTTTAACAGAATGATATGATTTCTAAAAGAAGGGCTGAACTCAAAGCCGAGAGAGAGAGCAAAAGGAAAGAGGTAAATAAATAAAAAAATTTTAAAGCAGTATACCATTCTCTCCTCCTCCCTCCCTTCTCTTTCTCTCTGTAGATGATAGATATACACATACATATGTACATACATGCATACGTATTTACTAGAAATATCAATAGATATTTTTACTATATATAGTGTAAAATAAAGAGATGCATAGAAAAGTCAAAAGAAATACAGTTTATATATGGTAGTGAGATTATATAATATTTTTATTTTCTTTATACTTTTGGTATCTCAGAAGTGTTTACAGTGACCTATTATTTTTATAACCAGAGGAATGAATGTTTTTTAAGGAAATAAAACCTCTAGAGATGTTTGAATAACCTGATATGAATTATAATTACATCAGACTATGCTTATTTTGGATTTTCATTTTTGGTTTTCACAATACTAGTCCATGCCACAGGGAGGAAATGGGCTGGGAATTTGGGACTGAGAATGTGTGAAGCTGTGCTGGAACTAGATACAGATTATCTGGAGATAAAGCATGGAATGCGGCAGAGCCTGTGAAGCTCAGAGTTATGAGCTGCACAGAGGACTCAGCACAGAGCCACTCCATCTGCTGATGTTTTTAAATAATAGCCCTTGAAGACCATGGGTTTTGTTTTGTTTAGAGAGGAGCTATTCCTAAATTCTCCTAGCTGACCCAGACAAGTGAGTTCTGTAAATGACGTAAGGCTCATATTTAGACAATCAGCTTACAAGTAACCCTTGTAACCAAAGCAAATGGTAGGACTGCTCGCCTTCTTCCATTTCCTCTGGCTTACTGTACCTTTGTAACACCTTTTCAAGGCTGACTCTCCTATAATCTGATATTCATCCTTATAAAAATGTTCAACGCAACGAAGGAAGGGAGAAAAGAGAAATAACAGAAAATAGCACTTTGTGCACTTGTAACCACGTATCACTCTGGTGTAGATATGTTGGTTTTATATGCAGAGAAAATGTAACTATGGGTCAAAACATTGCAGAAAAGGAGCTGAAACAATTGTTTCTTGGTCCAAATTACATACAATCTAAAGTACATCTAAAATTATTAAACTGAGAATATTGTGGCACCATCTACCAAACAAGAAGTATTCTCTTCAGTTTTTGCCCTGATCTTTACTCATTCGTTCATTCATTCAGTCAGTCCATCATCAAACCTTAATTCAGCACTTACAGCATTTTATTTTTTATTGAAGTTAAATTGCATCAAAGTATCAGGTGTGTATCACTGATAATCAACAAGTGTATGTACTACATTAAGTCCAGTTCTATCCATCACCAAACAATTGCCCTCTTTGTCCTGATTATCCTCTCCTTTCCCCCTTCCCTTCTGGTAACCACTAAATGGTCTTATAATCCAAAAATTTACTTTTGTTTTACATAGTTCAGCCCTTTGTTTACTTTCCCTATGTGCCATATGTGAGTGAAATCATACAGTGTTTGTCTTTCTCCATCTGGCTTTTCACTATGCACAATACCCTCTAGGTCCTGGAGAATCGACCATGAACAAAATTGACAGAGGTCTCTGGTCTTACTCTATTTTTCATTCCCTGAACAAATATGTTCTGAAAATCTACTCAGTTCAAAGAGCCATGCTAATATTTAAGATAAAAAAGAGAGATCGTCTACCTGAATCAAGTCTAGTTAACTACCTTTAGGCCTTGGAAATCCCTGGTGGCCTCCTTGAGTATCACCACAAATATCTCTGCAGAGTGTTTCTATAGAGTTCAGACCCTGGGGCCGGCTGCCCTGCACTGGTGTCCTCTCTCTAGCTCTTACTGCCTTTGTTCTCCACTGACTCCCAGTGCCTATCAGCATGCTGACATATAGTAGGCACTCAACTTACAGTTGCTTTGCTGTTGTTTTATAACATCAAGCAAGTTACTTAACCTCTCTGAGACTATTTATTTCATTGTAAAATAGGAAAAATTACTAATACTCAGTTTTCCTAATTAATAACATTTAAATTTTCCTTCTTTACCATTCTTTAATTAAATCTTTTTCTTAGGAGAATTAGTTTTGAGGATAAATTTTAAATGTTCTTAATTTACAATTGTTCTGTTTGTTAACATTAGAATAGGGGATTTCTTATTAATGTTTTTATTCAAAGATTTGATATCTATTTTATAAATGTAACAGTATTTTGTAAGTTGGCTCTCCTGAGGCTTTAAAAATGACTGCATATCTCACACAATTAATTTATACAAAGTGACTTTTGGAAGATAATTTCTGAAGCTTTTGATGGAATAAAGATTAAAATTATTTTTAGATTTTTTTTCCCCAAGCCCTTTAATGGATATTTTTCAAGATACATCCCGCTACTTCCTCAAACAAAGAAAGACTAAATAAAATGTAGGCTCACACCTGGTGTGACAGCTCAGATCAGTTACTGAGACACCCTGAGTCGCATCTACCCCAACTCCACATTGCTCAGGAACTTACTTTCATGAACAGACATGGGAACTTCATTAGCCTCTTTATACAGAATAAACAGTTCATCTTTTTACAGCTAGCTAGGAAACCATGAGGAGATAAAGCCCTTCCGGAGTTTGTCCTCTCACCTTTAATAAAAACCATTGCCTTTTTACTGTCTGACATCTTGGCAGTAAATGAAACATTTTTAACATTAGAAATCACGTCCAAGTCTTATTTTGAACATCAGATTTCACTAATTTCTCAGGAAAATGTTGCCATCTTGTGGAATTTTTGTGACTAAGATTATCCTATGCTCCAGCCCTTTTGTGTAGAGGTTTAACATTTTATATCTTCCAGTTCTCAGTGGCCTGACTTCTGCTTTGACTTCTCATTCTTCCTGGTCGCTGACTCCTTTCCCCGTACCTTCTCTCATGTGCTGGGTAGCCACAGGCATGGAGGAAAAAGCCAGGCAAAGCAGAACAAGAAGCCAGGACAGTTAATAGAGAAACACAACAGAAGTCCTAAGGGAAGCCAGAATCAGGGTCCAGCTGAGGTAGAAACAATGTTCAGCACCAGCCATAACCATCCCTATGAGCTTCCAGGAAGAAGTCAGAGTGTGTAGGCTCACAGATCGAAGTGCAGAGGGCACTGTGGGAGAGAAAGGCAAGCAAAAGTGTGCAAGGGGTGTACAGATTGGGGGTTGGCATTGAAAGCTAAATAGTTCAGAACGGGGTCTCAAAATCCAGAATTAGAAGGCATCCTCACTCCCCAGTGTACTAAAAGATTTTAGTGTCTGAATAAGTGCATCTATATTGAGAAGGGTCCCTGACCTCTGACAGGCCCTTTATTTCTTTCATTTCTTCATTTCCACCTCTCATTTTCTGCCCAATTGTAAGCATTTTGACTGTAATCTCCATCTCTCTTCCCATAGCCTTCTACCCAGATGTAGACGTCCCTCTACTTTCCCCTCCTGATAGAAAGTTGTGACACAGCTTACCCCAAACTGAGTTCTATTTTTCTAAAACCATGAATTTTATTTACTTTTTCTTTGTCCCCTCTGTTTTCTGTTTCCCCCTTTCCAGCCTTCTTTGGGATTATTTGAATACAGTATAGATATATGCAATGTTTTAGTTATTGATTAACTTTTCAGTTGTATCTCTAGGCATTTTTTTTTTTGGTGGTTGCACTCAAATTACATACACATCCTTAGTTTTTCACTCTCTCCTTATAGTCAGTATTATTCCGTGTAATGTTGTAGAAGCCTTATAACTATGTGAAGTCTGTTTACAACTACCCCTATTCAGCCAACATCCTTTATGTACTAGTTATCATGTTTTACAACCAAATACAAACTCCACAGGAAAAAAAAGTTAGTCTTTGTTTTAAACAAAAATTCATATGTATATTCAATAAAGATTTCTTTTTTAAAAAATAAATCCTTTTTTACATTTATCCAGATATTTACCATTTCTCATGTTCTTTATTCCTCTGCTATGATGGAAACCAGAAATATGAGAAGAATATGGTCATCTAAATTGTCCACCTGCATTATGTTTCTCTGACAGCTTTTAAATTTTCTCTGTATCTTTGCTTTTCAAGAGTTTGATTATAATATGCCCACACTGTCCCACAGCCAAGCTCTGTATAGAGAGGAGCCTGGACAGGGGTTCATTATCCTCTCATCTTCTTCCCTGTAGCTTCCAGTCCAAATCCCAGTCCTAGGCACCTTTTAAAGGAACTGAAGTCAAATAGTTAGAAAGGTTAGAAAATAGCAACTAATCAGAAAATCACAAGCAAGAAATAATGACAGTGGGTATGGAAAGCAACAGAGGAGTGGGAATGGCAAGAAAAGAATTTTGAATATAATTTCATCTTATAGCCCTTGGAAACTGGATGTGCAGTGACAGAGAGCAAGGAGCCAAGGTAACTTCCAGGATTCTAACCAGAAAAGAGAACTCCAGTTGAGATAAGGAATCCTTTAGAGAGAAGCGAGTATAGGTAGTACAGAAAGATGAATAGTATAGGGCTCAGTTTTGTGCAAATTAAACTGCGTACCACCTAAAGTCTATACAAGACCATAATTATCACCAGTATCCTGTCATGGACTTTAATAAACATTTCTGTATTATTCATATTTCCTCAGAGGGGCTAAACCTCCTAAAGGACATGTACTAGTCTAATAGTACAGTGTTTTATACAAAGTGACAGTAATACCTATCCTAGCATAGTAATAGCAACATAGCTATTCTTGCATGCTTACCATTTCCTGGACACTTTCCTACGGACTTTGAATTCATTAACTCATTTAATGTTCCCAACAACCCTGAGAGGTTGTACCTTATATTATACCTGTTTCATAAGTGAGGAAACTGAACATGTCCAAGCTACACAGGTAGTGTTTTATACTCTTTGAATTGCATTTTCTGTAGCATTCTGATAATGCAAACATTTAATAGCTTGTCTATTTACTTATGGATTCACTGTCATGTCAGAGTCTTGAGGTATTAAATTTCTGAGTGCTGGATATTTAAAATTTTCCATATGTTTAAAATTTTTCTGTTAATAGATGGGTGTTGCCATACAATAGCCAGTTCTCTTTTAATATTCCAAATGATTATGTAACTGTCTTGTTGCATATTTTATACATATAGCAAAGGGGAATCTTTTCTTCCTTAGTTTATTAGAGACTATGACGAATTTAGTGAGGAAGAGAATGAAGAAGATGATGATGATATTGAAAACATCCTCGAAGATGAGTTTCCAAAAGATGAGGAAGTGATGAGTGAGGAAGAGGAAGAACAGGAAATTGATGCACTTGAACGCCTGAGAAGTGAACTTGGAGAAAAATTTGAAGCAGATATGAATAATTTACAAATGCTACAGGTTATTACTTTTTTCTTCATTTTTCATAATTCAAAAAGTAACATTTGAGAATGAGACAAAAGTAATTTGGTTTATATCTTATATTCTTTTTAACATTTCAAAAGAATTGTGTTTTTTAGCACTGTATTTCCTTTTGTCAGCACTGCTTACAATTATTAAAAAAAGTCAATGAGTCAAGGGCAACATGGAAACCACAGGTGGTCAAGGATTTTAGTTGCCAACCTGTAGCCACTCAGAAGCTGAAAATTAGTTGTTCTCTAGACGGTCTTCAGTCAGTATGTATGTGCCAGCATTTTTTCCCACTGAAAACGTTTGGATTTATGATTTTTTTTTCATCAGGAGGAATTTGAGAAGTTTTTGATACCAGTAATTTTCATTAATGGATCTCGGAAGATCCACATTGTACAATATACGTTAAGTATGAAACTGAAATCACTGGTGGAAAATCGTGCAAGCATTTTCGAGAAATGCTATCCAATATCATCACACCTTGCCCAAAAAATGCTCAGTTTTACCTATAAGTATACAAGTGCGTTTGGCTACTGGGACCCTGTAAAGGTAATGTCAGCAAATGCATCTGAAATCATGCTTTCTTTTCTTTCTTTTTTTTTTTAATGTCTAAAAAGACAGTGGATAGTTTCCAAAAAAAAATCATAGACATTGTTAACTAGCTATAAAAAATTTGGTTATTTTACCTTTCTGAAGTGGGAAAAGTAGTTGAAGAGTTTAATGTCTATCATCTATTTCTATAGAAATAATATAATTCTAGCTTGGTTGATATTGGCACAATCAGTTTTGATTGTATTTAGTTGTGCTATATTCTTTATCATTGTTATGAGATTGCCGGGAGAAACATTTTCAAATATCATGTTGAAATATAGTATTTGCTTCAGCAGCACATATACTAAAGTTGAAATATAGAAATATATATATATATATTTTTTAGTTTTTTTTTAAGATTTATTTATTTATGCATACAAGCTGGGGTGTAGGCCAGAGGTGTAGGTGAGAGGATTCACCAGAGACAGAGTGGGGAGCAGAACAGGCAGATCAAGTAAAATACACTGCTGAGGGGAGCAGCGGGCAAGACAGGAGAGGTCTGCTGCGCCATGTAGGAATTTCCCTGACCTGGTATCGAACTTGTGCTGCAGTGTCTCTGGATAGCTTCACAGTGCTGTGCTTAACCTGTTGCGCCACCAGGGAGGCCCAAAATTGAAATATAGAAATATATATTATATTGAAATACAAGGTTAAGCAGGTATTAGAGCCACTGTTTAATAGTAATAGTTATGCCCTAACTTCTCTGAGATGGGCAAGTGAGAGGAAGAAGGCAGAGTAAGAATCCTATTTAAGGAGGAAAAAAGGCACATATCCAACACAATTGGGATTGTACAGAAATGGGGGATTATAGCTTCAACTTATTATTTTGGGGGAGCACATTTTCATCCATAACACCATATTAACACCTGTTTGTGAGAATAAATTGTAGTAAAAGCTCATGAAAATATACACATTTCATACTCCTTGACAAAAACAATCAGTATCTATTAAAGACATTGTGAAGGTAGAAGACAAGATGTCATTGTCATAAACTAAAAGCTGTTTAAGAAAGATTACAGTAATTGTATGTGAGTGCAAAATGACTTGTTCTTTTTAGTTTTAAATATTAATATTTTATTGTAATTACCTTTCTTATTCTGTAAGAAAATTTTTCTTAATTTACAAATTTTTAAATGTATTTGGAGAAAATGTTATATAAATTAGGACTAACTTAAAAACTCAATTGTGTCTATGTTGCAGCTAAGTGAAGGAGAGACAATCAAGCCAATTGAAAGTCCAGAGAATCCACTGTATCCCGTAATCCATCGTCAGTACATTTATTTTTTATCTAGTAAGGAAACTAGAGAAAAATTTCTAAAGAACCCAATCAAATATATCCGCCAACCCAAACCAAAGCCTGCCATGCCCATTAGGATTGCAATTGTGGGACCACCAAAATCTGGGAGAACTACAGGTAAGGATGTGTCTACCTTTGTTATCCTCAAGCATTAAATAATCCCTAGAAACAAGTGCCATTTCTTCAGGTAGCCAACTATTGGTATTAAATCAAAAAGCAATAGAAAACCTATAGAGGTCGATAATCTTTGAAGAGAAGAGATTCAAAAAAAAACCCTATTCCAAAACAGTCCAGAGTCAAATGGTTTTTGAGGAAAATTATACCACGCTTGCAAGATGTTAAAAACTCAAGAGATAATACTTGTGTGTTTTGTAAGCTTTTCCAGAGTAGGGCAAAAAAAACAATGTTTTCCAATTTATGTCCAATTTCTTTTTATGAAGGAGTATAATTTATATAATCAAAAAGATGTAAAGAAAGTAAATCCATTTTTAAATTAACATAGCCATCATATCAAAACCTAACATATAATACAGAAAAAAATTGCAAACTATTATTATCAAGTAACTATACAAAGATTATATTGGCGTGAAATATACTAACAAGTTTTGTAAATATAATCTACTATATTAACAATTTAGAGAGTGAAAATCCATTATATTAGTCTTTGCTTAAGAAGGCATTTGGTAAACTGTATTCCTGTAATGTTTGAATTTTGTATAACTTTGGACTGGCTTTTTTTAAAGACAAATAGTCCAATAATCAGTTGATTATATTATTTCAAGATGATACATTAATAACATGAACAGTGATTGCTAACAATGAGAAGAGAGATATTTCAAAGGAAAACTATAGACCTTAATGACTGAATGGAGAAAGGAGGAGAGAAATGAGGTCAAAGATTAATGAGTTACCAGGAATAACAAAGGGAGCTTTGTGTTCTAGCTCTTCAGATCCAAAGATTGCTTTGCTTATTTAAACTTCTTTATATGACAAAAGAGTTACTAACAGTCATATTCTAAATGTTGACAAAGATAATATTTACCAAAGAAAGAACATTTACATTCAAGATAAGATCCCACAACCTGAACAAAAGGTGAAAATTAGACAAAATAATGTGATTTCTCGTTTCCTTGTTGAAATAGAGGTTACTTTTTTAAACAAAATGTCAAATTGTAAAGCTTCATTATCTTAAAAATTTAAAAATTTTTCTGATTCTAACTGACATCTGTGGCAAAATGGATTGTTGCTCTGTGACACTCCCAGGTGCTTCCTTTGGAATATCTTAATTGTGGCCAGTTAATCTGCATTCCCAATGGCACAAGATGGCTCTTTCAGTGTCCATTTCAGTCTCCACAAAGCACTCAAGCAGGGTATCACAGCCACAGCAGAGCGCACACACTTTTGCTGTTGACTGGAAGCCATTGCCCTAGTCTAATTTAGGAAAAGCAGAGGTCTAAGCAAGTCCACTTTCAACCAATAACAATAGTAATATGACCTTGGACAAATCATCCATTTCAGTAGCTTTCATATCTCTTACCTGTAAAATTGGAATTTCAACCCCTTTTTACCCATCTGATGGAACAGTTGAAAATATCAAATAAAGTCACAAAGTAAAAGTTGCCTCATAAGCTATAAATCACTGATAAACAAATTTTTACAAAAGTCATGTTACTGAAACAAAATTAATCGTTTCCTATCAATTTGTATGTGCTCAACACTAATATGTCAGTCAAATTCTAATTTTGGCTCTAGTTTTTTTTTTTGTTTTTGTAATCTGCAATAATTGATGTTTACATCACAAAATGCATGCAAATAGTAATAGGCCTATGGTTAATACCTGTAAAAAAATCAAGTCATAGACTACTTCTTAGATTTCTTTGCTTGTTTCTTGTACTGCTGTTCAGGAATAGAATAGATGGGAGATGGTTTCCATTGTGCAAAAGCACAGCCTTAAGACTCAGTTTCGAAGAGTCTAGAAATAGTCTCCATTCTTGTGGGTCATGAGTGATTTCTAAGGCATTCATGAGGACCTCAATATTGGAACAGAATACCAGAGTACTTTCCTTTCTGAAGAAAGGCTCCAACTGCTGGTGGCCCTTTCAATAGAAAGTAATTGAGACATCTTCTTCTAGAAGATTCCATTGTTGGAGCCTTGATCCTAGCAATTCTGCCTTGTTCTTGGATAAGTTCAAATCACGAACCAGGTCATTGAGTTCTTCCTGTGTTAATTTGTGTGGGGTTGATGATGCACCACAGTGAAAACATGGATCACTGCATGCTGATGGAACAGGAGAAGAACAGGTTGGCTCACCCTTGTCCTCATCAGATGAATCAAGAGAATATTCTGCTGGAGCTTCTGGAACAGGAAGTCCCTCACCATGTAGAACTGGTCTCAATCCAGATGGAATGTTTGCATTCTTTTGTTGGAAAGTCAACTTCTTTTGCTTTGTTATTCCACCAGAAAGAGGAGGAACCAAGCAGAAGTAACAGTCTTTTATGTGGTTGCTTGGCTGTCTCCACACCATGGGGACTGCAAATGGCACTGATGGTGTTTTGCCATTTAACCACTGTGAAATCTGTGTTGTACATGTAGCACAGCATATATGTGGGGCCCAAGGCTTGTCTTGGTCACCAACATTGCATCCGAAGTAAAGATGAGAAGCCTTCTTCACTTGAGAAGTGATACTTTTCTTCTGATTGGCAAATGTCACTTCCCCACAAATAGAGCAGAAATTGTCCATGCTATTAACACACTTTCGAGGCATGACTGTTCTGAATTGTGCCTAAATGGATAAAATAATAACAGTTCTATGGAATAAACTGCCTCGCACAAAGTCTGAAATATTTTTCAGGGCTTTCTATAGTGCACTGCTGACGTCAGCTTACTTCAGCAGCCGCCTGGCAGTAGTATTGCATTGCATCAGAAAATGATGCAATCAACTCTGGATGATGTGTGTATGATGGTATTATGCAATGTGGTGCAATATTACATCATTCTAGGCTGATTTAGGATGTTTTTGTGGTCCTACTGGATAAATTTACACAGTGAAACATATAAAATGAATTCTATGAAATATCTTCAAAACGAGCTAAAAAAAATTTTCAGGGTTATATTCATGTTCAGCACACCAAGATACTACAGATTAGGGCCTTTTTAAGTCAGTAACAATCTCAGTGTTGACCAGTGTTATTGTTAAAGTATCAGGTATGCCATTATTGTTTTTAAAAATTATTTCTTAAAGGACTCATTGAGACCTAATTGTATAAGTTAGGCTAGTCTGATAACAGCATGGGGTCAGTTGGTGTATAGACAGGGGCAAAAGGTACCATTTGGGGACACAGGGTTGTTAGATTGTTATTTTGGACTTGATCCCCAATAGTAGTATACTCATCTTAGCACAGATAGGATAGCTTGTAAAGCTCTTAAAAATGTTGCTGCTTTCATAGAAGGAAGAGAACACTTAAATATCGTTTTAATTATTTTTTAAAAAACCACTGAGTTGGTTTATTAATGAGATCATCAGCCACATGTCTGAAATACTAATAAAGATTGATCTTTGACATTATTAATTCAGTACTATACCAATTTTAACTTTCAAAATTTCTTTGAGGACTGTGAATATTAGATGTTTTTAATTAGAATAGGAACCTAAGACTAACTGATGAATTTATGAAATGGAATAAGTTTTAATGTTTTTCAGTGGCCCAAAAACTGGCAAGTCAATATGGTTTAAAGCGTTTGTCAGTAGGAGACGCTTTGCGTTATATATTAAACAACCAACCAAACACAGAACTGGCAATTATGTTAAAGTGGCATCTTCATAAAGGAATGACAGTACCTGATGAACTAGCTATTCAAGCCCTAGAAATAGCTCTAATGGAAAGTACATGCAATACTTCAGGGTAAGTGCTCCATGGTAGAGAGGGTAAAACTTTCCAGAAATTTCTCACTGGCATTTAAAATACTTTAAAGCTCTAAAGCTCTTGCAAAAGGTGTGACCTGCTTCTCAAACTCAGCCACCTATATGGCCACATATTTTAATTTTCTGTCAAGCTAGAACTTGGCTTGAGCACTCACAAGTCAGAAAAGTCAGCAACCCCTGAGTTGTCTACAAATCGCCAGGCTTACATAGCCCAATAGGAAGCTGGTGTGACTTCTACAGCCCAGTGAATCTCACTGCCCCATCAAGTAATGAAGGACTGGTCTTCCCCCTTCTCCCAAATGAACTGGTCCAATAGATATGGCTGCTCACTGAGCCAGCTGTCTCCTGGCACTGCCGCCTGTGGGAGATATATGTCCCTTAATGTCAAACTTGGACAGGAGAGGTCATGTTTCAATTATTTCTTTACTTTACATGCTCCTCAAGCATTCCTCCCCCAGCACAGCCACTGGCCATACACAATAGTAAAAGTGAGTGAAACCTAAGGTCTCGCTCTTGAGTCCAGGTCCCTGACCTAGAATCCCCCTAATTTACTCAAAGGTGTAACTTACCCTGCCCTTCCCTGCCATGGATCCTTAATCAAGTCCTTGGACAAGTCTCCTAATTTCAGTTATAGGGGAGCAGATTCCAGAGTGTCCTGGGATTTAAACAAATTGAGTTACTTCCTGCCTGGTGTTAACTTTGCAGAAGAGCAATCTCAAAGAAGACAGCCTTGACTGAGTCACAAAGGCTTTAGTACCAGACTGTAACTGTCCACTCACCCTGAATTTCTCTAATCTTGAGGGCCACTCAAGTGACCCTTCCTTCAGAGGATGGAGATGTTAAACTACTCTCCAATTAAAACAACAATGGTACCCCATACAGTCTCTATTAGGCTTGCCTGGCTATGTTAATTTAGAACCCTCTCGGCCATGGAACTTAAAGGTAGTGCCTGGAGAGCATTGAGGGAGGGTGTCCCTGCCCAGAGCAGCAGCCAAGTGCCCACCTTGCTCCCATCATAGAATGAGCTTCTTGACTTTGGGGGCCACTCATCCCGGAATTTGTATATGGCCTTTATCTCTCCTTTCAGTTTGACAGTAACACTCTCACAATTCACCATCCTTTCTGCTCAGAGGCATGCTGGTTCTGATGAGATGATTCCCACCCAGATCTCATGGGAGTATTCTCATAACTCTGTATCTCCCTTTCTAGACTCCTAGCCTCTTGAACTTGAACTCCCAGTCATTGAACTTTACTGTGAAAGCAAGTTTAGAAGACAGTTTTTCCCATATTGCTTAACCTCTTACTAAAACACTATTGATTGTGCCAGGTCCTACTGTAGTTGCTTTACGTACATGATCTACAATCTTTAAGACAACTCTAAAGGTTAAACATAATTTCCCCCATTTTACTGCAAACTGAGACTCAGAAAGACATCAAATCAAACTGAGTTTCAAATATAAGTCTGTCTGCTTCTAAAGCCTATTCTCTTTCCCCTGTTATCATGCTTAGTACAACAGCACTGAATGAATAGTAACACAATGTTCAAGGTATGATGTGAGTTAACACTTGAATTCTGCCAAGACCTGCCTTGGGATGCTAAATGTACAAATTCAGAGTTGTGCTCATATATATGCTGCCCTTCTTCTGGCTCTTGGACTGACTGAGGTTTAAAAATATCTCTAAGTAGAGGGTTAATCACAAAGAACAGAAATCATGTTGCTGATTAGCATCGGGCTACTGCTAAAGAAATAGACTGGCTCTGAAAGACAAGAGGAAAGCTCTTCTGAGAGAAAAGAAATTTGGAGTTTTTATTTTCACTTTTCTCCTTGTTAGTGCTGTCATTGATGGATACCCTGTAACTATCTATCAAGTGAGTATCTTGGAGACCAGGTCGATCATCCCAATGATCATCTTTGAGTTGAGTGTGCCTTCCAAAGAGATTTTCAAAAGACTGCTCCTAGAAAAGAAAAAGGAACCAAGGTAATGTATGTGATGAAAACAGTGGTAAAGAAATGAATTTCAGTCATCCAGTGAAAATAGTATGTTCTAAGAACTTTTTCCACTCCTTCTATTTTTCTCTCTAGTTTGCCTTATCCATTGCACAACAGTGCACAGATTATAGCTGTCAAGAACTCAAGGTACAACAAAAATATTGATGAAATTAGGCAATATTATGAAAAACAACATCAGAACTGGTATGTGATTGATGGATTCCACAGCAAATGGTGGGTATGGAATGAAGTCATTAAGAATATTCAAATGCTGAATAGTTATATACAGACATATCTGGAAAGAATAAAAGCAGGTAAGAAAACATTGAACTGTTGAGGTGGAATAAAATATGAATTTAAAGTTTATTCATTGCTTATTCATGTTTCCATAAATCATACAATTTAAACATTTGTTTCCACAATCTTAATCAGTATTTCAAGTATCTATTACTACCCAATTATCATGGCATGTATATTTGTTCTAATAAATGACTGTTGATCCTCAGCCTATCATTCATCAAATGCCTGTGTGAGCCTAGCATTTTAGACCACACAGGGTCGCTCACTAGGGTAGTTTATAGTGTTTGGAATGCCAGGTAAGAAGTTAGTTCCAAGAACTGTAGTTCAAGGGCAGTGGTCTGTGGAGTGACATATTCATGTGATGTTTTATGAATATTGAGTTTATTTTAAATATTGAGTTTACTTAAACATAAAATCTTTCCATCTACATTTGGGATCCATGAAAGGAAATGTTTAATTATATATTCCTATAAGTTTTTTTTTATTTTTCTCCAAAAATACATAAAGTAGAAGGAAAGTTATCTTCATCTGTTATCTCTAAAAAGAGTGAACTACAAAGAATTTACCTGTGGAGGTCAGATAGTTCTCTATTTAATGATTTTATTTAACTTTGGAAACCACGGAGAAAATGCAGTAAGGCATGAGGGAACAACATGAAGAGAATCTTCAATTGCTTTGTCTTCTCTATCTTTTTGTCTGTTAGACTCTATTTCCAAATAAGGTCATATCCTCATGTACTAGAGGGTTAGAAATTTAACATATCCTTTGAGGAGGCACACCTCAACCCATAATAATAACCTAGTCTTGAAGTGACATCCCATCACTATTGCCATGTTCTGTGCCTTAGAAGGAGGCTACTTTGGCAGCCCACACCTGGGGGGAAAAGATTACTCAGGGAGTGACCACTGCCAGGTGAGGGTGTAGGGGACTGCTGGAGACAGGCTAGATCCACTCACCTGGTGAACCCCAGGGATCTACATGCCCCAGGGACAGAGGCATGACCTGCCTTATGCTCACATTAATAGGGTAATTGGACATGTTAAGGGACAATAATTTTTTTGTAGCAAAATTTGGTAAAGTTCCCAGACATTTTGTCTTAAATGCTACCCTAGGAAACCTTCTCTTGATTCTGAAAAAAAGAATACAAAGATGTTCAGGAGATCCTACCCAGAGAACTTTTCAGAGAAGACTGAAACTTAATAAATGGTCATTGTTCAAGGATAGAGGCTTTCTTGGGGGACTCTGAAGTAACAATGGGATTTCTAGTCATCTTGTGTTGATTCTCTTGAGTCTTAGATTTTACTATTTGGAAAACTCTGTACTCTACCAAATTAAACCCACTGATGATTCTTGTTTTAGGAGATGAATGGAGGGCAACAGCCAAGAAATCAGTGGTTTTTAAATGCCTGACTTATTACAATTGCTTGAAGGAATGCCAGTTAATAAATATGGCTTTATTTTATGTGTTCTCCTTCCTCCTCCCCCCACTCCCTGTTTAAAAACACAACTGTGGCAGGATCGCATGGTGGAACCTTCTTAGGTCTGACGTTAGCCATCAACTTTTAAGGTCTAGGCCCAGCCTTTTTTGGGAGATGGGAATGGTATTTGGTATCAGAGGAATGTACCACCTTGAAGCCCAAGCATCAAGGAAAGTCCATCTTCTGATTTGCAATTATGAAAACCTTGAAAAGTTTATTCATAGTCGTTTGGGGGTGCAAAACCTATAATGAGCTGAGACTAGACTATATTTTTTTCACATCCTAGTGAGTGAGGAAGAGTCATCCTGTTTCATTAGATAAATTTAATGTCATAGATGACAGAGTACTGCCCTAAATCCTGTGAGGGTGTGATATAATTTTAAAATCTAAAATATTTTGAATTAGCCAATAAATCTAGTCCCAAGAGTCTCAGATAAGGGATTGTAGGTCTCTAAAAATATACCTCAGATGAGATCATTTCTATCCTCAGGAGAAATTTAGTAGGTTTACATTTCACATAACAAACCACACTATGATTTTTTGCTTCATAATTTTATAATTAAGACCTTCTTAGGCATAACAATGAAAACAACAAAAAGGCAAAACTTGTCACTGGTGAAAGGGATCATTAATAAAATATATTGATTAGTATCAAAATTTACTCCTTATAGCTAACTGTATTTTAAAAGTAATTTTATTCTCTATAACATATTACTTTAGAATATTGGGAGAAAATCCTTAAACTTGTCCATTGAAAGAATTAGGTTTCTTTCTTGTTAAAATAGAATCTCTAGGGCAAACCTAGTCAATTTGAGAGGAAATATTTCTTCCCTTCTCTTGGGTAGCACCAGAATATGGGGGGAGTTTGATCTGTAACATCATGTTAACAAACTATTTGCACTTCCTGAGATTTATCCCATGGAAATTAAAAAAATGTACAGTAAATATATGTGTATATGACTGTATGTGTACGTGTATATATTTATAACATATATAACTATAATAGCATAGGTATATATGTATACAGAGTTTATAATAGCTAAAATTAAAAACATTCATCAACAGATAGGTGGTTAAGCTGTAAGTACCTTTTTACACTAGAATACTACATGTCAATTAGAAGTAATTAGGTAAATCATACGAATTGGTATAGAAAGATGTCAGAGAAACTCTTTACTCTGTTTAGAATCTACAATATGTATGCATTCATGTAATTTCAGTTATTTTAATTTTTGACATCTTTGTGTTTTCAATGAAGAAATATGTAATAGTTAATATGTTGATAACAGGAAAAGCTGCCCACATTGACAAGTTATGTATCACACCTCAAGAGCTTGCTTCTCGCCTGGGCGAATTTGGACAGTTCTGCCCTGTCAGCCTGGCAGAATCGTATGAATTAATTGACTGCTCTGAAACTGAGTCCTTGGAATTTGCAGCCGAATTCAGAGGGCATTATTATAAAATGAGTTCTCAAGAAAAACTGAATGTAAGTTTGTTCCTAAGTCCAAATGGCTAGCTCAGGGAAGAAAATGCCTGTCTCAGAATTCATCAAAGCAGGAGGGGTGGGCACAGCTAGAAGTACCCAGGAACTTGGGGCCAGTAGCCCCATTATTGGAACCTGTAACTGAACCAATGAAGCAATTCAGAATCAGTTTTGATGCTGCCTTCCAGGACATATTTTGGCACAAAAGAGAAATTCAGGGTCAGTGATAGGTCCTTGGCTTAGGCTAGATCAGGGAAGACCCAACAATGATCTCCACCAGTAGAGGGAATGCTGAGTGTTGGGGCTCAGCCCGCAAGTGGGCATCCAAGGGTGCTGAAAGGAAGTCAGAGTCAGTAGAAATGAAGCAAGAACTGACTTAAGTCTCCTGTGATTTTAAAAATGTTCTACCTACAATCCCCTATAAACCTTATACAATTCTGTTAAATGGAACAGAATGCAGATTTATTCTGATATTATAATGCCCATAATTTGATAATATAAAAAGGTTGTTAGCTGAAACTAATCAGATGCCTCTGAACATTTACCTCTGAATAAATAGAAGTTTTTGATGACATTATTAAGGAGACATTTATTTCTTCCTGCTAATTTAAATGGTAATCGCAGAATTTTAAAACTGGAAGTGACAGAGATCACCTGTCCTTTCCATTTTACTGAGAACTAACTGAAGCTGGAGATGTTAGCTCATCTGGCAAAGGGCACCCAGCTAGCTCATGACACCACAGGGCAGGAAAACAGGCAGGCGGTAATGGTACACTCTCCAGCGCCTGGCACATAATAGCTCAGTAAATACTTTTTTGTATAAAGTTGAGTGAGTGAGATTAGGAGAGACCTTAGATGTGATCACTTTTGAATAAATAAAGTGCCCACTAGGGGAGCAGTAACTATAGTGCCGAGAGCAGCTCTCAGATGCATTGAAAGACCGAACTTTGTTACTGAAAATGGGGAGAGCAGTGGGAGAGCCTCATAGTATTCCTCTTTTAAATTGTCTTGCTGCTATAACCCTTATTTGATCCCTTTTTAAAATCCTTTTTTAGAAATTTTTGGAGAACCCAGAATTATATGTGCCTCCCTTAGCCCCTCATCCACTCCCATCTGCAAACATGATGCCCAAAAAGCTGACACTGTCAGAGCTGAAGAGTCGATTCCCTAAGTGTGCTGAGCTCCAGGGCTACTGTCCTGTGACCTACCAGGATGGAAAGCAAAGGCAAGTCCTCAGCCTGGGGGAAGTGCGGGGTGGAATCGCTACTCCGAACAAGTGGTTCATAGAAGAATCTCTGACCTTTTAGTTGAAAGGTCACTAATATTTAATTGGAAAATGTTCTAGTTCTTCCTTGAGTTGCATAGGTAGAAAAATAGAACATTGTAAGCATTTTATTTAATAGTACTACATATTAATTATACAATGGAATTTTTTTTTTTTTTGTATTTCAGATATGAAGCCCTAGTACCTGGTAACATTAACTATGCTTTAGAATATCGTGATCAAATCTATATTTGTGAGAGTAGGGAAAAACTTGAGAAATTTTTGAGGTGAGATCTTTCACTATGTCATAAATATTTATTGACTATCTTTTTTGTTCAATCTGCCATGCTGGGAAATACATATGTGTACACATACACATATGCATCTATACACTTATATACATGCATACTCACCTGATGGTGAACAAGGAGGGGCCCCTGCCGCCCCAAAGTCTATGGCTTCAGGGTAAGACAGACTTTTTGAACCTGAAAACAATAGGATGTGAGGGGGTTAGAGTGGGAAAATGCCCAGAGTTCTGAGAGAGGGCCCCAAAATTCTGAATTTCCTATTAGAGTAAGATCTAAAGGAGGAATGGGAATTGACTAGATGAAGGGAAAGAGGGACTTAAAAGGCAACCCAGCCCAAATATTTACTGAATATCTTTTTTGTTCAGTCTACCATGCTGGGAAATATATATGTGTACACCCACACACACATGCATATGTACACATACATACAAGGAATCACAGGACTGTAAGAAATTCTACTTGGCTCAAATGTGATGTGGAGATTGAAAGGGCCAGAAGAAATGGAGATGGTGAGCAAGGCCAGAGTATGGAAGGTCATTTACAATCACTGTAACATTTCAACTTGATCCGAAAGGCAGTATGAAGACATTGACTGCTTTTGGGTGTTATAATCAAATTTGCTTAGAGAGAGAGAGGCCATCACTAGTGTGTTGATGATGGGTTGGAGGCAGGAATACCAGCTACAAGGCTGTTGGAAGAATCCTGTTCAAATAATATAGCATGTTTGGGATCACACATAAAGCGTGGTGTGGGTAAAGCTACAGGCTGAGGACCCGCCCGGAGAAAGACCAACACAAAAATGTCAGAAGAGCTTGCAAGGGAGAGTGAAAAAGAAGACTCCCACTTAAGTGCAAAAAGAGTCAAGAGGGGAGAAGGAGAGAGTCTGG
Source organism: Scalopus aquaticus (assembly GCA_004024925.1). NCBI lineage: Eukaryota > Metazoa > Chordata > Mammalia > Eulipotyphla > Talpidae > Scalopus > Scalopus aquaticus. Next base: position 64,971 of record PVIJ01002549.1, on the reverse strand, counting down.
GAGGCTGTGGCACCAGGCTTACATGCTGCTTAGAGGTCAAGCAAGACAAGATTTGAAAAGCATGTCAGATTTAGGTCAGATCATTGGCAAGAATGGTTTCTTTCAGTAGAGTAAGGTGAGGGGAAGCACTTACAGATCGCAGAGGTGTAGATACAAGGTGAGGAATTTAAGACCTTGCCAAATTAACCCAGAGGTTGCAAACACAGATGTTTACACAGGTCCTATGTGACAAAGGAGGTGAAGTGCTTGAGGGAAACCACTGGATGTCAAACAACAGGAAGCTGCATTAAACAGGATCACCCTTGCTCCAGCTGAAGGAGCAGAGTGACAGTCACTACCAGACATTCTTGTTGTTCACAAGGAGTTATCCTGGCTTTTAAAACACTTGTGACTGATAAAAAAAAAAAAATTTAATGTGGGTCAAATCATCACTGCAGTAGTTTGTGCAATAGTTTGCCATCGCTAGTGACATGCACTGTAAAAAGAGAAGAGACATTAGTTGCTGGAAGTGACATAGGGTTGAAGGAATGAAGTGGTTTTTCATTTTTCTTTTTTCAATGGGGGAGGTATGAGCATATTTAAATGTCTGGGGAAGATCCAGCTAAATGTAAAATCCCAAAGGTGAAAGAGGGAGAGGGAGAGAGAGAGAGAAATTGGGAGATAAGATACCCTCTCTGGAGAGAGGAGGTAGTGGGGGTCAAAGTATGGGTGGGGACTGATCGTGGGTGGGAGGTGAGCTCTGCCGTGGAAAGAGAAGCACATGTGTGCCTCTGCTTGTGATGAGCATTGAGGATATTCCATTCTGATGGCTTCTCTTTGTGTACCACAGCATTTGTATAAAGGGTGACCTGGGGGAATTAGCAATTTGAGGAGAATAAAGTTTTATGTAATTGCTATGAAAAAAAATTCAATTGAGAATAGCTATGCCAGGCTAGAGATCCAGATGAAATTGATGGCTATGAATTTTTAGGAGCCCATCTTCCCACTGTATCACTTTTTCCAGTAGGAAAAATGAGCAGTGAGCTTGATCTTTTTTTTTATTATTTTTATTGAAGGTGCATTGGTTTATGACATGATGTAGGTTTCAGATGTGCAGCATTATATCAGTAGTTCACATCTGCGTATACTATCTGTGACCTCCACCAAAAGTTTAGTTTTTCATCTACCACCACACTGTTGACCCTCTTTACCCCAGATGCCTACCTCCCTACCCCCGTTTCCCATCAAGAACCATTTGGTTCTCATAATCTAAGAGTTTATTTTTTGTTGTTTTGTTCGATTGGTTGATTGATTTTGTTCCTTTTTTGAAAACCTCAGGTGTACAGCTTATGTCAATATTCCTATAAACTACCTTATGGTCAGCACCTTTAAATTATTCCTTCTATATCTACATTCCTGTATATATACAGTGAGTATTTTTTGAAAGCATTTATCAAATGAACTTTGTGTTCTTAGATTTCCACTGAAATACTGGAACCAGAAGCTTCCATATAAACTTCCTCCATTAAAGGAACCAGTACCTCTTACTAGTCTCCCTTTGCCTGGGTATCTGGAACAGGTTAGTGATTCATGAACATGAAACACTTTATCATTTCCCCAATAAAATAAATCGATTTTGAGATAACATGGGTGTGTGTGTGTGTGTGTGTGTGTGTGTGTGTGTGTGTGTGTGTGTGTAAGACCAGTACAATTCTTGATTTTTTTTCTTATTTTGGTAACAGTGAAATTCAAGGCAAAAGTTTTTTTTTTTTTAGTTTGAAGCTGTAAATTCACTCATAATCTATTTTTTATGTGTTTGTGAAATAAAATGTGAGAAAAAAGTCCATGCTTCCATTGCTAATCCCCAAATATCTACACTAAACTGAAGAGAAAATAGATTGTCATATAGTTATTTACATCTGACTTGTAGTTTGGTCCTAATTTTGAATTTCAGTGGCTGTAACACTTTTTTTAGTTTGAATTGTGCAGTTTCCACCTCTGAGATATTTGCTCATCACTCAAAGAGCTGAGTTGCAGTTCCTTTACAAATGACATGCCAAACCCAGATTTTTCCCAAAGTCCAGATGAAGCCATCTACTCAAGTCTCAGTTATCTAGATATAATGCTTTTACAAAGTAAGAAAACTCACACTAGTTACTTATTTGCATGGACTTTCGGGCCTTATCTGAGCTCAAATGTCCACTCAGCTACCTGATCCTAGGCTAGTGCTGAACCTCCTTAGATTAACATTGCCTCCCCTATTAAAACAGAGACAGCACACCTCTGACAGAGTATCAAGTCATGTTACACTTGTGCAAAGTACTTATCATAATGTAAAGGCCGTGTTAAGTACCCAATAAATAACACACTTATCATATAATAATAATAATAATAATAATAATAATAATAGTAGTAATTTTAAGATTTAATAGCAGCCAGCAACTATTTACAAGTTTACATTTTTAATTCTATAAAATAAATGCCTAGGGCATAATTTCATACCTTTCTCTCAAATTCCCAACCACTTGGGTTTGTTCAGATTACTTAAATGGGTAGCTTTCAATCTACTGATAGTTTAATGTCAAAGTACAAGCTGAGGCTCACCCACAGAGGAGTATTCTCCTCAGGAGAGCTTCACACCTTCCTGGTCCCCTCAATGCTCTAGAATCGCCACTGCAGGGATAACTGTGGTCTCCAGATTCTTTGTCAGGTTGGGAGACAATCAAGCCACTTCTGAGCCATGGAGGCAGAGGGCCAAGACAACTCAGAGTCCAGTGTTCCCTTCTATCTTTTTCAGCTTTTTATTATGGAAAATGCCAAACATATAAAAATGGAGGTAATTATATAAAGAAGCCCATGCAGTATTGACCCAACTGACACTAAGCCAATGTGTAATTTTTACTTTCCTAATGAAATGTACAGTTACTGAACAATATGGGTTTGAACTGTGTGGGTCCACTTAAGGAGGGTTTTTTCCATCCCTCTTCCTCCACCTCCTCCTAGTCTACTCAGGGTGAATATGACAAGAATGAAGATATTTATGATGATCCACTTATGATTTTCTTAATATTTTCTTTTCTCTAGCTAACTTTATTGTAAGAATACAGTATATAATACATAAAACACAAAATATGTGCTATTTGATTATTTACTATCAGTAAGGCATCCGGTCACCAGCAGCCTATCAGTAGTTAAGTGTTGGGGGAGTCGAACATTATATGAGGAATTTCCACTGGGGATGGAGTGGGATTTGGCACCCCTAGCCTCTACATTGTTCAAAGATCAACTTATTTTGCTGGCTAAAGGTCATCTAACCATCTTTATAAACCCAACGCCAGGAGGCTATTTGAGGTGAAGAATAGCCTCTTTATTTATTTGCTATCTCGAAAAAAGACCAAACTCAAACTGAAGTTGTTTCTTACCTGCAGGGTACTGCAACTTCTCTGATTAAAGCAATGAATGCAGCAGGATGCATAAAGCCCAAGTTCCCTTTCTTAAGTGTAAAAAGATCTGTGCTACTATTTATAGCATTTCATCTAAAAGGTATGTCCTTTTTAATGATACTACTCAAAACTAATTTAACATTTATTATAGTAAATGTGTTCAATCATATTGTTGAGGTGAGTTGATTTCTTGGATGGGGTGTGTGTGTGTGTGTGTGCGTGTGTGTGTGTGTGTGTGTGTGTGTGTGTGTGTGAAAGAGAGAGAGAGAGGAAAAGAGAGAGAGAGAGAGAGATTTTTTTTTTTTATTTATACATACAAGCTGCGGTACAGGCCAGAGGCGTGGGGCGGCGAGAGGGTTCACCAGAGACAGAGTGGGGAGCAGAACAGGCAGCTCAGAAATACACTGCTGAGGGGAGCAGCGGGCAAGGCAGGAGAGGTCTGCCGCGCCATGTGGGATTCTCCCTGGCCGGGCATCGAACTCGCGTCGCCGCTGCCGACAGTTCCACAGCGCAGCACTTAACCGCTGTGCCACCAGGGAGGCCCGAGAGAGAGAGATTTTAATGAAAATCCAAAACTGGATTTCTACTTTTTAAAGCAGGAACTATGAGTAATACAGTCAGCTCTCAGCAATTCATGCCAGAGGAAGGTGTACAGAGGTGATTATGATCTAAAATAGAATAATCCCCAAAGCTTATTTGGGGTTTGGATGCCTTCTCAGCTATAGCTTTACAACTCACACATTCCCTTTCGTCTTTAATTTAATGATTCACTAACCCAACAGAAAATATTCACAGTTCTGTGAAATTTTCTACAGCCTTTAATCCCAAAGGTTCTGAGTATTCAAGAAAAATGTACAAGAAGAAGATGGAGCTGTTTACAGAAAGATGTGAACTCATCACTTACCTGAGCTCCAAAATGACTAAAAAGTACAAGGAACCTCAGTTTAGAGCCATTGACTTTGATCATAAATTACAGACCTTTGTCTCGCTCAGAAATATAGACCCAGTTCATGAATAGCTTGCCTGGTAAATGCAACCAGAATCTCAAGTTATCTGAAAGGGAATAAAAGGAAATAGATTGAAGACCTGACGCTCTCTGATGTGTTTTTCCCTCCTGAGTGAAGCACCAGTGCTCCCGGCTTCAAACACATTCACAACCCTACCAGGCAGGGAGGGGTGCTCTTTTGCAAGCACACATTTCATATCATTTTAAAGTTTGTTCATCTTAGCCTGAACTTTGATACTTTAACAAAATAGTTATTCTATTTAAAACTTCATTTCTAATATTTAGATAACTTATTGGAGGTAATAATGCTATTGTTTCTTTTCCTCTTTTAACATTTTCAGTAGAAAAGTCAGTTTCTGCTAAAGAAAATTACTTATTTATTGTTAGAAAACTTCAAGAAAGAAAATTAATGGTGATGTAAATAAACAGAAATATTGATTACACTTTTCAAATAGAAGTTGTTTGCAAACTTTATAAATGTAAGACACTTCATATTTTTCCCACAAAATAAATGAATTTTCGATAACTTAAATCGTTGCCTCTTTTCTTTTTCCTTTTTTTTTTTTTTAAAGATTTACTTATTTATGCATACAAGAACTGGGTTGTAGGCCAGAGGTGTGGGATGGTGAGAGTATTCACCAGAGACAGAGTGGGGAGCAGAACAGGTGGATCTATAGAAGTACATAGCCGAGGGGAACAGCAGGCGAGACAGGAGAGGTCTGCTGCGCCATGTGCCAAGCTCCCTGGCCTGGGATCAAATCCATGCTGCAGTGGCTGCAATAGGTTCATAGTGATGAGACTTAACCCCTTGCACCACCAGGGAGACCCTCTTTTCTTTTTCTTAAGTATTAAAGGAAGTCAGTCTTAAGCATTTTATTTGCAATTAGAAATGCAATTAAATGACACATATACATTTATTATGTGTATTTCATTTTACTCTCAGTTTGTACATGGTAGAGGAACTTGTGAGATTAAATTTTAATGAGATTTTAAAAATAAGAGTCTCCATTTTTCGGCAGCAATATAAAAACTCTAAAATGTGAAACAGTAAGAGTGACTTTAAAAAAATAAAATATACAACCAACCATTAACAGTGTAACTAGGTAAAATCTCAGTTTCTCTGAGGCTGTTTCTTAAGCTCTAAAAATGAGTCAATTAGCTCCTTTTTTCTAGCTTTATTGAGATATAAATGACAAAATTATATATTTTAAACATATACAACATGATTATTTGGCATAGTATACTTTATGAAATATTTACCTTTATCAAGTTAATTAATACAACTGTCACACAGTTACTTTGGGTGTGTGCGTGTGTGTGTGTGTGTGTGTATGCTTTAGAGTACAAAAATTGTTCCTCAAGAAAATCTCTTTGGAGCCTGTGACAACCCCTTTCACATGCACTTGCATCTCATAATAATGTTAACAAGTTGTTTTCTCCAGCAAATTGGGTCAAGCTATCTGTCACTGAGAGAATTAGCATTTCAGCAATGGGAAAGAAGAACATGTATAATTCTAAAATTTCTTATTGAAATTTCTCACCCTTTTAATAATTATTCTTGTATATTATTATAAATTACCCCAAATACAATGAAAGAATATTCTGAGCATCTAAGAGCCCTAAATTTCTTCCCTGAGTGAAGCACTAAGTACTATAGTTTTTAAACAATTTCAGTTTTATTATGTATCTTTCATTTTACTCTCAGTTCATTTAATGAAAGTTTCATGTATTTGGTAGTAAAGGGAAGGAATATGGAAAGAATATGATGTATTCAAGAATAGGGGAAGAATGAAAGATATATTTTACCTGTGCATGCCTTTGTCCAGTGTAGGTGACTTTTTGTTTGGTTGGTTGGACCTGCTTTTACTAATGAAGGTTGAGTAGAGGTATATCCATGAAACCTGAGAGTCCTTAATCGTGGGTGGTTCAGGGAAGAATTCTTAAAGGGATAATATCTGATTTAAAGGAACATTTTGGAATCTAGGCAGATAAAATTAGAGAAATAAAAATTGAGATTCTAATGACAGGGTGAAAGGCATTCCAGCAATTAATGAACCCATAAATTCACCAAACCTATGAGCCAGGAATATATACTCATGTATATATATTTTAAAGATTTTATTTATTTTTGCATAGAAGAAGGGGTGCAGGCTAGAGGTGGCAGGAGTGAGAGGATTTGCTAGAGACAGAGTGGGGAGCAGAGCAGGCAGATCTACTGAAAAACACTTCTGAAGGGAGCAGCAGGCATGACAGGAGAGGTCTGCTGTGCCATATGTGGGTTAGTTCCCTGGCTGGGGATCTAACTCAGGCCATTAAGGTGGGCCTTCACGGTGGTAGTGGTGAGACTTAACCCCAGGCCACCAGGGAGGCCTCTATACTCGTGTATTTACAAGGAACTCTCCCAGTCTAGAGCAGGAGATAAAAATATAAGCAGACATAAAACATCCACCCCCATTTAGTGCAAGAGATACAGGGCCTAGAGCACTGCTGATTTAGTGCAATAAAATCCCTAGAAAGTGCTTCATAGTCCCTATAAAGATGCCCTTTGGCATTGAGCTTTGTCAATTAGTCTTATGTTCCCTTCAAAACTCTGAATTATAATAAGCCTTGGATTGTTATTTCTTTTAGCTGCAGTTATCAGCCAACCATCATAGCCGACAAAGATGTTTTTAATGCCCTTCATAGTGACAAAGCACCTCCATTAGTCTGTACTTTCCAGCTGATCATGACCCTTTTCTTCCTTCAAACTCCTTCCAGGTTCTCCACTGACCCAGCCCACCCAGATCCCAGTAGGTACAGGCTCTGTTGATGAAGTCCGTTCAGCCTCCCATGGTAAAAGATGGGGAGAATGGTAAAGATTGGAGTTACAACAGAAAGAAAAAAACTTTGAATATCCCTCTCATCTATCAATATTCATTTTGTAATTGATCTTATGATAAGTTCTAATCTATATATCATAACTGACATAGGAGGCCATTGGAAGATCTTTTTAAAGGGACTGATGAAATCAGAATTTTGATAACTGCAATATTAATACCTCAAATTCTGTTATCTCTGAACTCGACTCTTATCTAAAACTGCCTACTGAATATCATTACTTAGTTATTAGTTGACATCTCACATTTAAAATTTTAATTTGATACCTCAAAATTGTCATCCACCCATTCTCTTCCTCCAGTTTTCACCCAGATCAGCTAATGGTGATACCATGCATTCAACTGATTTGGCCCCAAACTTAAGACTCAACCTCGGTTGTATTCTTTCCCTCACAGTTTCTGCCATTTTCCCCCTTTTAAACTGTGCTTTCAGCTACACACGTCACAGGTCTTTCTGTCCTTTATATATACCACTTCCAGTCTCACAGCATTTATGTTTGTTTTTCCTTTGCCTAGAACATTCTCATTTCAGATCTTCACAGCTGGCCCCATATCATTTATATCCCAGCTCAAATATCCTATCCTGACTTCCTTTTTCCTGTCAGTGTCCATCGTCACACCTTGTAAAACTTAACACTTTCTGAAATTGTTATTTGCTTTAATTATATCATTTATCTGTGTCCTGTCACCCTTTAGTCAAACACAAGCTTCATGAGGGCAAGGGCTTTTTAATTGCTGTCTCCCTAGCACCTGACACAGTGCTTGACACTTAGTAGGCAGTGAAGAAATATTTGGTGGGTGAATGTTGGCATTTGTAATCCCGCTCTGCAAGACTTAAAGTCATGGAGGAACTGTTGGTTCCTTAACAAAAAGCAACAACAAACATTTCAAGAAAAGCCAGCATGAATCCTAAACAAACTTGTCTTGAAGAGCAGGCTGGACTCTGCTGTGAGTGGTTGATGCTGGAAGATCTTCCAGATCCTCACAGAGCCTGTGCTCTCCTAAGCAATGACTGAATGAGGGAGTGGGAGAAGTTGGCTTATCCACAGAGTCCCCTTTCCACTGCTGGAGTAAGGATCTGTGGAGGACCAGTGTTTTCACTGCCACCCTTGTGACAATTAGAAACAATGCGGCAATGGACTCCTTGGACTGACTTCTCTGCCAGCTGGTGTACAGAAGTCAGACATCTGCCATCCTAGTTGGAAACCCCTACATCCTGGGCTTTAAGGGCAATTCAGGATGAAGGGAAAACCTCAAACGGACATGTGTGGCTTAAACTAGTTTTAATAAATACCAGTAAGGTTTTCAAAAGAGCCAGGTCAGCAATTACACCTCTAATTTCAAAATCATGGAGACTATGGTTGGAATGCCGGAGATCTCGAAGTTGTGTGGAGTGGGGAGAGCGATATATTACAAGCAGTTTGGTACTGGGAAAGATAAATTAAGAGAGAAAATGCTGAAATAGTTGGAGAGAGAAATGGGAAGGAACTAGACTTGGGAGGGCCTTCTTCATCACATCAAGAAGCTTGGCTTTTATCAGGAAAGCGTGGTCGGAGCCACAGTGGATTCTCAGCAGGGGAATAACTCCAATCTCTGGATGTTATACCTACTTGGTATTAGAGAGTACGTGTATTAGAACATTGCTGTCACTAAGACTAGTAACAAGCTCTTACTAGTCGATTGAAGAAAGATGTGAAAAGGCTGAATAAAAATGATAACGGCTATTTTAATAATAGACATGAACTAAGCCAGGTACTTCTAATAAACCCGTTACATACTAAATCTTGTTTACCCCAGAGCAACCCAACCGACTTGTCAGTAGCCTACATCTCTACTTTACAGGTAAGATAAACAAGATTAAGAGAAGGAGTAACTCTTCCAAGATCACTCAGTACCGAGATCGGCCTGCCTAGAGCACACTCTTCAATGCCTTGGCCAAAGGTACGGGAAAGGGGTAGGAAAAGGAGAAGGGAGATGTGAATAAAACTTTTGAGGTCAATAATGATTGTAATATTAAGACTATAACAATGCTACATAATATGTAATAAAATAGTATCAACAAAATAATATCAACAGAATATGATCATGATATTTTGACCACAAATTCAAGACCTGAATGCCAGCTTCGGCATCCAGGAAGAAACAAGGATTAATAACGCAGTCGGTGAAGAGCTAACGGCCTAATATGATGCAAAACTTTCAAAGCGCAGGGAGATAACGCCATTTCTATCTACGGTCCCCAGGCACAGTAAACAGGAAGAAGCCGGCCCTCCCGCCAGCCCCGCCCCGGGCCTCAGGCCCCGCCCCGCCGCGCAGAGGCACCTCTACTGGCCACGTGGTCCAGCGTCTCCGCGCAGGCGGCGCCTGACGCTTCCGGGTTGGCTGCGGCGGCGGCGCGGCGTCGCGGGGACCGAATCCTGTGGTGCTGCAACCCCGGCTGCTTCCCGGCTGGGCTGGGCGTAGAGCGGACCCCGCGTGCGTGCGCCCGCCGGGCGCCGTGAGAGGTAGGTCGGCCCCGGGCTCGCCGTGCGTGGCGCGAGATCCGCGGCCTTGTTCATCCCGCCCAGTCGTCGGCTCCCAGGTCCAATCTGCGGGGCCGGGGCTGCGGGGGTGGGGCGGCCTGGCGCCTCCAGCTCCCGGCTCGGCGCTCGGAGGAATCGCCCTGCCCGCCTCCTCGCCGCGCGCGGTGTCAGGCGCATCCACGCCGCCCTTCCAAAGGAGGCGCGATGACCCCTGCTGTATTATTTTACTGCGAACTCCTCAAAATTTTCTTGGCGCGTGTACTTGTTCTCCCTCCTCTTCATATTTGTTCTCAGAGACAAAATAGTCAATAGTTTGTGAACTCGGCAGAAAAATTTGTGAACTAGTTGTCATTCTGATGTTCTTGCAACTGTACAAAGTTAGTGCTGGGAAGGTCTTTGAGAGGTGGTTGATTCCAACCTCTTCATTTTGCAGAGGAGAAAACATCCTGAGAGGTAACTTAGATGTTGGAAGTGCACCCAGCTAGGAAATAGTACAACAGAAATGAAGGCCTAAAACTGAGTTTTTAAATAGATTTGAAAAGCTGGCAAATGGTAAAATTCCGTTAACAGTGGGCAAAGTAGGTTCTTTTGAGCAGGGATTAACCTATTTAGACAGCGTTTCTTTCTATTTATTTAAACATTTTATTTCACTATAAACATTATTTCTTATTTCTTGATTTCTCAGGAAAATGGCAGAAACATCAGAGCCACCTGGGCAGCTTGTTGTACATTCAGGCACTCACAGTAACATGATCCTGGCCAGTTTTGAGGATCAGAGGAAGAAAGGCTTTCTCTGTGATATTACATTAATCGTGGAAAATGTACATTTCCGGGCCCACAAAGCCTTACTTGCTGCCAGTAGTGAATATTTCTCAATGATGTTTGCTGAAGAGCGGGAAATCGGCCAGTCCATTTATATGCTGGAAGGCATGGTTGCTGACACATTTGGTATCCTGCTGGAATTTATCTACACAGGTTATCTCCAGGCGAGTGAGAAAAGTACAGAACAAATCCTGGCTACTGCTCAGTTCTTAAAAGTTTATGATCTGGTAAAGGCTTACACAGACTTTCAGAGTAACCATAGTTCCCCAGCACCAACGACTTTGAACAATGCTGGTGCTCCTGTGGTGGTTATTTCTAATAAGAAGAATGATCCTCCAAAGAGGAAACGGGGAAGACCAAGAAAAGTCAACAATTTGCAGGAGGGGAAATCAGAACTAGCTGCAGAAGAAGAAATACAGCTGAGAGAGAACAATTCAGTTCAGAATAGACAAAACTTTGTGATTAAAGAGGGAGACAGTGGCATAATGAATGAACAGATTCCAGCCAAAGAAATGGAAGATTCCGAGCCAACTAGAGGGGAGGAGATGCCTGCTGAAAAAGATGAGAACTATGATCCCAAGAGCCAGGATGGGCAAGACGGCCAGAGTCGGTACAGCAAGCGGAGGATCCGGAGGTCTGTCAAACTTAAAGATTACAAGCTTACTGGGGATGAAGATGACCAGGGTTCAGCAAAGAAGGTCTGTGGAAGGAAAAAGCGCTCCAGTGGCCCTGAGGCCCGTTGTAAAGACTGTGGCAAAGTCTTTAAGTACAATCACTTTTTAGCTATCCACCAGAGGAGCCACACGGGTAATTACGCTTTCACAGCTCATTGGAATGTGTTGGAGTAGTAGTGATGATCATAGCCTTCATTTGTTGTGCAACTTCTATGTGATGGCACTGCAATAAAGCCTTTATACATGTTACTGCATTTAATTCTCACCACAGTCCTTTGAGAGAGATTATTACTCCCATTGTACAGATGAAGATGCCAAGTGCTAGAAAGCTTAAGTAACTTGTCCAGGTTCTCCCTTTAGTGACAGAGCTATGATTTAAACCCAGGTAGCTTAGTTTGAGAATCTGTCTTAGTTGGAGTTGCTGGTTCAAGGCTTTGTCCAGGTATCAAGAGCTCACCAAACTCATTCTGCTTTCTAACTCTTAAGTGTTCCTTGTCTTTTCCATACTGCGCATTGGCCCAGCTCTGTCTGTGCACTTTTCTCACTTAGCTGTTTAGCTGTAAATGTCTTCCCCTTTGTGTTCCCACTGGGCCAACATTCACCAAGAGATCCTTCCTCTGATGATGGAAATGTTCTGTGTCTGTGCTGTCCAGTGCCGTCATGATTAACTGTGTGAATTTTGAGCTCTTGACATGTGATAAGTGTAAGAAACTGAATGTTCTGTTTTAAGTGGCCACTCTTGGACAGTGTAGCCCTAACCAGAAATCCCTTCCTCCTTTCAGCCCTCGCATATACATAACTAATTCTTCAAATTGCCACTTAAATATCTCTTAAGTATAAAAATAGGAATGGTATAGACTATAGGAAATAGTCTTTTCTCATCCAGTTCCTTGCTGACATCTGACCCAGCAGCATTAGCAGGCTGGTTCTCAGCCTGGCCACACAGAAGCAGCACCTGGGGAGTTGCTAAAATTGCCAGTGGGGCCACACCCCCAACAGCTCCTGATTCTGTTTTCTGAGCCATCTTATTTATAAAAGCTCCCCAGGGAGTTTTAATACAGATGAGGTGAGCACTCGGAATTCTGATTCTTCAAACTGGACAAGTGACACCTGTATTTATTGCACTGTGATAGAGTGGTAGTTCCATAAGATTTCTTAAGGAAAATAGCATGTCAGAGCTGCCCTTTTGCAGTAAATCACTTAAGCTTGGTCTCGTCTTCCGTTTGTGTCGACACCAGTAGATACTGCTAGTTTTTATTCCAGAAAAAATTTTTAAATAATTTCATAGATGATTTCTCCTCTCTGTTTTCTCTGCTCTCTCTGGAACTCCCACTGGGTGCACAGGAACTTCCTGAACCACCTTTACACTTTCCATCATTTTTGCTCTACTTCCTGGGAGATTTCCACTTTATCATTCAGTGCTTTAAGTTCTTCTGTTTCTACTATTTGTACTTCTAGGAGCTCTTTATTCTCTAAATTTGTTTTATTAGGATTCTCTTTTTGTTTTACAATGTCATTTCTTGCCTTTGTGAGCATGTGAATAATAGTACTTGCTATTTGTTAGTGTTTAACATTTCTTCACCCTGGGCAGTCTGTTCCTGCAAGTCTCTGGCTTTTTTGTCTGTTTTGGTAACTTTAAATTACTAAAGGCCTTCGCTGACTGGAGATTTTTTTTAAAATCATATTAATCATACACAAGAATAATTAAAGGCTACTGGCAGCTCTGCCTTGTAGAGAGGTTCTGTAGACAATGGCCTCTCCGGAGGGGGCATGGCTGGCCCCCACTGCCTTGCTGATGCCTGGCATCACCTCTCACCTTGGGCCTTTCACACTCAGACTTTCCGTTCTCCCACCTGGAGGCTGTAGAGCAGGATGGAGTGTCTACCAGTTGATGGGAATGGGGAGAAAGGCTGGAGTGGAAAGGGGAGTCTTGTTCTTCCCAAATAGACTTTGACTTGCTTTCCCTCTGATAGTCCCGCTCCACTGTGCTTGAAGCTCTGCTCCAGAGGCCCTGAGTCCACCAACCCTTTGTTTCACCCTCTTCTGTTTGGAAGAAAGTGTTTTTAGGCTGCCTAGAATAGGACAATAGGCCTGGGGAATCTCCCTCCCTCTGAAGCACACTCATTTATCCTCCCAGACGCCCATTTTCAGTGATAACCAGGTGCTACCAATTCCTGAGCCTTATGAGTCTCTTAAACACTGAGGTGATCTCTTCCTCACTGCTGGCATCATCTGTTCCAACTTGCAGACTTTTATTGCTGATGTTTTCTTTCCTGTTCATTGACCTTTAGGACATGTGCCTTTTATTGACATTTTGATTTGGGAGGGAAAATAAGGATATACAGATTCTTGTTTACACCGTTTTTCTGGGCTCTGATTGCAGGGGAGCGACCGTTCAAATGTATTGAGTGTGGAAAAGGCTTTGCCCAGAAGCACTCCCTGCAGGTCCACACCCGGATGCACAAGGGCGAGCGGCCATATACCTGCACCGTGTGCAGCAAGGCTCTCACCACCAAGCACTCGCTGCTGGAGCACATGAGCCTGCACTCAGGTAGCCGGGCTTATCCCAAGGGCCAACTGCCAGTCGGTTCTCATCCTCGGGGTGGGCATTGTCATGATCTAGATGGTGTTATTTCCTACATGGTATCATGGAAAAATAGGATCATGCATCTGTCAGTGTAAATTTAAAGTCCTGCACAACATTGAACCTTCAACTGGGGTTTCTAAACTGGCTGCTAGAAGTGGGGGTGGGGGACAAACATGTTTGTTTAACTACCAGAGTCTAGAATTAATTTCCTTTGGATGCCGTCGAGGGGAAGCTTGAGTTCTCCAATTCTTCCTCAGTCTTTACTCCCTTACTGCCTGACTTACCTTTGCTATTTCAGTATTATGTTTTTTATTCGGCAGGACAGAAGTCTTTTACCTGTGATCAGTGTGGGAAATATTTCAGCCAGAAAAGACAACTAAAGAGCCATTACCGAGTTCATACAGGTATAATGAAGTGAGAGAAAATTGAACTTGCTGGGGGAGAAATGCAAATATATATTTCTAAAAACTAGTTTCATATTGTAGAAGATAAATGAAACCAATCTTAGGGGCTTTTTTTGTGGGGGGAGGGGAGAATCTTAAAAAGCAATCTAAATTAGATATCCTTATGTTATTTTACAGAATTGGTGCCTTTCAGAAGTGCCTATTGCTAGTTGACTGTGGCACCCGGACAGAGACATTCCCACCCCATTGTTGTCAGTCCAGGATTCTCCCACCTGCTTCGACACCTTGTCCTTTTTCCTTCCCTGCCAATTAATAAGCAATGAATGGGGGCAAGGGGCAATTGGAGATCAATTGGTCAATCACATGAGTACTTAAGCAAGAACATTTTATATATAGGAAAACTGGAAAGGTCCAGCTTTCTTGGGGCAGCAGAGTTGAGATACATAGGAAAATACTGTTAGCAAATTAATTTTGAAAAATACTGTCCTATTAAAGTACCGTATTTAAAGTGATTATTTTTCAGGGAAGTGCTTTAACACAAATCACTGAAGAAATGCAGGGAGAGCATAAATGCACTGACACTTTTTTTATTGTTGCGACAAGGCCACTCATTACCGGAATGCAACCACTGCCATCGCAAATTCATGGATGTGTCTCAGCTAAAGAAGCATCTACGAACACATACAGGTAAACCTCCAGCTCTTCTTTTTTAGTACGTTTTATGTTTTCAGGCTGATGAAGAATGAAGTACTTAAACTGCTCCCCTCAAACTGTGTCTATTGTAAATTGAGTGGGGCTTTTATAAATAGATCATTTAAAAGTCCAGAGCAGAGTGCTGTCAACACTGACCCATGGGGGTGTACATCTGTAGAGATCATATACTGAGTCCTTTGCTTGTATGAAAATTCATTTAAAACCACAAAAGAGAACAAATCTGAGTTTGATTCCATGTTTCAGTCTTAATTTACTTCAGTATTAAAGATTATTGTTATAACTTTTTATAGAAAATGAAACACACAAAATAGCATAGGCACTGAGGATTTTTCCACTTTCTCCCTAAGATCAGTACGTAAAACTTAGTCACTGCCACCTCCAGAAAAAGCACCTTCAGGGATGGTGATGAGGCAGGTTCAATGAGAGCAGGTTAAATTCTTTCATTTAAGATCAGAAAAGTAAAAATGTGGGCTCTTCAGACCTTTCGACAAGGACCCTTAAAAATAAACCTGGTAGATTTCCTAAGAAAAACTTTGTACTGTGTGCGTTATTTAATGATTCTATTCATTTGTCTACTAAAATTACATCTCAGATTGAAAACACAGTTTTCCACTTTAAAGTCATTTGCTCTTTTAAGGTAAATGTTTCATTGCCATTAGATTGGGCAAATACATTCTGTTGGCGGGAATATAACCTAGGAACTTTGTGTAAAGAACTTTGGTGATATTTATCAAAATGTAAACTCCCAAATTGTGAAAAGATGTTTGCATAAGGATATTCACCATGGACAGGGTTGTTTGCAATGTCATAAGCTTAAAAATGACCTCAAGTCTGTCATTAAGGGATTGGTTAGGTCAATTTTGGACAAGATACACACACAGCTTTTTAAAATGGTGACATGACTTTGACATTATAGACCCACGTGTCCTGGACAGTCTTTTTTTTTTTTTTTTTAAGAGAATGTTTTCTTTAAAAAAAAAAGATTTATTTATTTATGCATACAATGCTGGGGTGCAGGCCAGAGGTGTGGGGCAGCGAGAGGGTTCACCAGAGACATAGTGGGGATCAGAACAGGGAGATCGATGGAAAGACACTGCTGAGGGGAGCAGCGGGCGAGGCAGCAGAGGTCTGCTGTGCCATGTGGGAATCTCCCCGGCCGGTCATTGAACTCGCACTGCAGCTGCCAATAGCTCCACAGCACTGCGCTTATCCCGTTATGCCACCAGGGAGGCCTCCAGTGTCCTGGACAGTCTTGTGATGTAAAGTTGTGAACTTGGTTGTATGTGCACAGAGAGGTCTGTAAAGATGTTCATTGAATTGTTAACTGCTGCCTCAGGAAAGGGGAGTCTGCAGTGGACTTTACATACTTTGTACTTTTCAATATTAAGTCTTTTTAATAGTGAACATGGAATGAAACCCTTGAGTTTTTTCTGTTGCCATCCCCCTGGGTGGACCCTTTAGAGTAATACTCCTTCCTCTGCCTTTGTATTTAATTGCTGTTGTCCAGTTCTCCTGTGATCAACTTTGTTGATCTGTTACCTTGTTTTTTTTTTTTCCTTCTTCTTCTCTGTCTGCCCTATTCACCTCCTGGTCCAGCACTTCATGCGTGGATTAGTACAGGAATTTCTACCCGGCCGTACTGCCTGTCGCCCACCCTACCCATCATCTTCATTTGTATTTTCTTAGTACTTTTATCAAGTCATTCTTTTACAAACTTCCGGAAGTGCCACAGGTTCTCTGCTTTGGCCTGGTGGCTCTTCCTGGCCTAGCCTCACGTCTTAGCTCTGCTACTCCTCAGTGAATCCTCATCCCTGCGTGTCCACAGCATGTGGTCTTTTACAGCACCAGCTTTTGGGTTCTGATATCTATTCCTAGTACTTTCCAGGCTTTTCTCCCATCCAGCTAGATCCTGCCTCCTCCACATCCATCGTCCTGTCTGCACTCAGTATTACTAACACACCGCTTTTGACTGTTGAGTCAAGTGCAGCCCTATGTTACTTGATTGTGTTGTGAATCTTACCGTCTCATATGGACCATACATTCTCTCTGAGGCGATGATCGTGTCTTTATCTATTAGCTCTGAACTTTGTTGATGGGTCTATCAGTATTTCAGGGCTGAATAAACTTAAAAGGAATGGGTCACTCAGTTGAAGACAATAGAGCTGTGTCACTGTTACCAGAACAAACCAGAAATCAGAGGAGCATAGGACACTTTCCCCAGATTCACTTTAGATAGGAAAATTTGTCTTCTTATTGTCCTCCCTCAAAAAGCTTCATGTGTAGGATGTTCCTGGAAAGAACTTTCATTATTTAAAACGTCTGCCAACAAAGACTTCCTGAGTTGTTGTAAAACCAGATGGAATGGAATGATTGTTATATGTATTTCCCACACAGAACTGTACAATGACTAGCAAACAGCAGCAGCTACCCAGTCTTTATTCTGGAGAGGCAGAAAATGACTTGAGATCAGAGAAGGCCCTAGCAACTCATCTGGAAAGCTATAGAAAGATCATGGCAGTGGCATGGCCTCAACTTTTGGAGTACTAAGCGTTACTGATGCAAAGATGTAGTCTCATCCATGTTATTGAAGTGTCCTCTGCTTAGGTGGAACTTGGAGAAATATCTAGCCTGAATTCTCCAGTAGAGGATGTGAAAGGGAGGCTATCTGACCATTCTCTTCCAATGGCACTTGTCCCTTGGTGTTACCTAGCTAAGTTTGCTTCTTTTTTAATTTATAGTTCCCTTGCCTCTATTGGGGTTGTTGGTTTTGTTGCTGGAGGGCTTGCCAATCTGTTACGCTATGTGCTGTGTACATATTAATGCTAAAGAAATGCTTGTTGAAGCTTTATTCATAGTGAAGCCGCCATGACATCTTAAGCGGGTTTTTGTTTCCACCCTGTGAAATTCATTCAACAGGACTTTCTGGAGCAGTGTGCCAGGCCTGGTTCTAGGACAGGCCCACAGATTGTCCTATAGCAGAATGGCAGAAATAGATGCTAAGTAGCCTGTGCAGTCTATGAGGTGACAGCACTGTGGAAAAACCAACTTGGGGAAGTGGTCTAGGAGGCGTTGCAGGTGGGCCAGTGCTTAGCAGTGGTAGTGAGGCCTCCTGGTAAAGTGACATTTGAGCAGACACTTGAAGCAGTGGCATGTGTCAGGAAGCCCCTGAGGAGACATGCCAGGGAGAGAGTACCCCAGTGGGGACTTGCTTAGGTATAGCAGTGACTCCTAGATGCCTGAGAGCAAGGGGAGAATTAGAGAAGTCCGAGGCGAGGAGTGAGGCGGGGCAGGCTGATCTGTGTGGGCCCAGGGTCCTGGCTTTTGTCTCAGGCATGATGGGACGGCCTGAAGGGTCACTCCGGTTGCCACATCGATTGTGAATGACAAGGAAACAGCCAGAATTGGGGAGCTGCGGATGGAGGCTGCTGTGGAGAAGTGGTGGTGGCCTGAGCCAGGGGAGGCTGTGGAGGGGGTGCACAGGGGTCCTCATGAAGGTCGAGAGGGCTCCCTAGCCCAGCACTAAGGTATGAGAGAGTGAGTTATACAGAGTGGGCGATACAGGAGTAAATGTGGTCTGTTACTTTGTTTCTTACATGCTGTTGCTTACCTTCTTGTTTGCGCTTTTAAATTTTTAAGGAAAAGAACTGCACCCTTACACTTTCTCTCTATCCTCCTGGCACCCGGCACGTGGTGCTTAGGTACATACGAGGTGCTTGGTAAGTGCTTCATTCATTCGTTCATATCGAGGAGTTGAATGGATTTGCTTTTGTCCTCTTTTATATTATGAAAGCAAGGGTGGTTTTTACTTTTTGTTTTATGTTGAATAAATGTTTCTAAATGCCTTCCCTTTTTCAGGTGAAAAGCCATTTACTTGTGAAATTTGTGGCAAGTCTTTCACAGCAAAGAGTTCTCTTCAGACCCACATCAGAATCCATCGGTAAAGTTTCGCAGATTTTCTTCTCACGTGGGGTCCTCATTCAACTCTAATGTCCGTAGAATAACGTATGTTACCTGTGGAGTCCTAATCCCCATGTTATTACTCCAGTAGAATTTTTAATGTAGGTAATCTTTTTGTCTTCTCTTCTCAATTCATAATCAGGAAAACAGGTTCTGGTTAACTAAAGTTTATGTTTGCATTGTCTCTGTATTTTATAGTTCTCTGAATTTTGATTCTGAGTTGGGGCACTGCTCTAAAGCTAAACTCTTCACTCAAAATAAACATTAAATTTATTATTTACTGAGTAAATTTCTTGTTCACAAAACTCACTTCCAGATTTGATTTAGTAATTCTAATAACATCAGCCATAATTAGGAGTTTCTCAAACTTTAATATTGAATTTTTTTTAAAGATTTATTTATGCGTAAAAGAACTGAGGTGTAGGCCAGAGGGGAGAGGATTCACCAGAGACAGAGTGGGGAGCAGAACAGGGGAGTCTGAAATACACTGTTAGGGGAGCAGCGGGTGAGAAAGGAGAGGTCTGCTGCGCCATGTGGGCTAGCTCCCTGGCCAGGGATCAGATTCATGTAGATAGCTTGATAGTGTGGAGACAACCCCTGCACCACCAGGGAAGCCCTAATATTGAAATTATATATACTGATTGGCCTTTAGAATCTAAAAATTGGCTAAAACAAAAACAAAAAGGAACTATATTTTAAATATATGAGTATTTTCTTATCTGAAATACTTATGATGAGTCATAAAATTGTATCACAGCCTGCCCATCCCCGCCCAACTCTCTTCAGATACCACTCCCACCTGAAGCTCATGGGAGTTGTGACTTGCTCCAAGTCCGTAGTACAAGAACCCATGACTTATGACTCCCAGTCAAGTTAGTTCTCCTCTTTTATTGACTGCTTCTCCCTAAATAATCAAGTTTTAAATAGGTTTCCTTCTGTGTTGCATCGGGCAACACCACACTGATAAACGGGAGTCGTGGCGCAAGCTGTTAACGGCAAGATGCTGCTGAGTAGGCAGAACCTGGCCCTTTTATTTAATGAGAGTTTTTACTTTACAGAATCAGTTCCTCAGGGTCAGAGGATAAGGAGAAAACAATTAGGAGGAAGAAAGTATGTTTATCTAAACTTTTGAGGAGTGGAGTCTGTGAATCCAAGTTAAATTTATAACTCAGTTTTATGGCCCACTGTTTGAAGTTTGATAACCTGGCCTTCACTCTAGACACCTGTCTCGTTTAACAAAGCATTTTGCTGAAACACTCTGGGACATAGAGATACACATCAGTCAGTGGCTCCCCAAGCTTTCCTGGTCATGCCTCGGAATGCATACTCATGTCCTTGGAAATTTAAGCATCCTGCTCTTGTTTAACTTAAGAGGCGCCTTTGTGGTGTCAGTGGTTGACTTGGCCTAACTGGGCTCTGTATTGATAAGGCTGAACTGCATGCAAAGTCAGAATGGTGACTTAAGCAGCTTTTGGATTCTAGCAGATCCACACTTCTGTTTTTTAAAAATGTTTATTTTCTCCTAGAGGAGAGAAGCCATACTCCTGTGGCATATGTGGCAAATCCTTCTCTGACTCCAGTGCCAAGAGGAGACACTGCATTCTACATACAGGCAAGAAGCCTTTCTCCTGCCCTGAGTGTAACATACAGTTTGCTCGCTTAGATAACTTGAAGGCTCACTTGAAAATACATAGCAAGGAAAAACATGCCCCAGATGCCAGCAGTGTTTCTGGCAATAATAATACTGAAGAGGTCAGGAATATTCTTCAGCTACAGCCATATCAACTCTCTACCTCCGGAGAGCCGGAAATTCAGTTGCTTGTTACGGATTCTGTACATAACATCAATTTCATGCCGGGTCCAAGCCAAGGAATCAGCATTGTCACTGCAGAGAGCCCCCAGAACATGACCGCAGACCAGGCTGCGAATCTCACCCTGCTCACACAGCAACCAGAACAACTGCAGAATTTGATTCTTTCAGCCCAACAGGAACAAACAGAACACATTCAGAGCCTCAACATGATTGAAAGTCAAATTGAACCCTCACAGACTGAACCAGTGCATGTAATCACACTTTCTAAGGAAACTCTGGAACATCTTCATGCCCATCAAGACCAGGCAGGGGAGCTCCATTTAGCAGCAGGTGCTTCAGATCCGGCTCAGCATCTGCAGCTGACACAGGAGCCTGCTCCGCAGCCACCCACCCACCACGTCATGCCCCAGCCCAGACCACTTAGCCCAGAGCAGAGCTGACCTGAAAACATGTTTGACTGGTCTCCTCTCTGTAAACCAGCTATAACAGGATTGTGGATCAAAGACACCTTCTGAAATGCTCACTCAGTGATGCTTACAGAGATGTGATAGCCAATACTTTATAGTACTTTCCATCCAGGCAGCAAGATGGGTGTGTGATGTCATATATAGTACTGATTTGGATTGTGCATTTTACTATTGAGGGATGGTTTCCATTTTCATCTCTATCTCTTAAAAACGATGCTAATAGTTCTTTGGGGGCATTGATTTAGACTCTTAGTTCTAAGTATTAAATGTTCACAGCCATAGGTTATGGTCTTGCCAACCTTTTAAGTTACCTTTTTCATTTTTTGGAACAAAGGAAGTCATATGTTCGTTGAGTTGGGTAGAATGGTTAATTCTACTACTTTATTTCTCTTAGGCAATACCATTGCCTCAGCCAAGTCAGGGCTGAATATGACAGATTATAATTTTGGGGAATCTCTTTTTTTTTATAACTTCCAATCCCCCAAGAAAAACTAACAATGTCAACATTTAATCTTTGTGTGTTGCACTGGGCTCTTCATGTCATGTTTAAAGTAGATTCCAAACAGACTATATGTCATTTTAAAAATTTATGTAGCAAGAAAACCAAAAATATAGATTATTTTGAAAATTTTGAACTCAACTATTCTGAGAAACATGAATTTACGTAGTCTTTAAAAGCAGATTATTGAGAAATGTAATTTAAAAATTTATAAAATTGGATAAAGGCATTTATCCCAAATAAATTCCGGCTTTTGTCAGCAGTGATACTGGATCTTCATGATGAAGTAAAAGCTTTCTCAGTTATTCTGGAATATAAATTTTATTCAGTGTAATTTAAACGTCAAATATATTCCACTGAATTCCAACTGATCTCTGAAAATGTTGATTTTTGTTTCATGCCATAACTTTCTGGAGAGGGAAAGTTACTGTAATTTATTTTTGTTGCATAGTCAGTTAAATTCCCCAACGTGGACATATCAATTTTAAATAATGGTCAAAAGGTGAAATTATTTTTTGGTTAGGTTTTCAATTTTATCATATTTTATTGAATATTTTGACTGTTGTCTCCAACAAACTGGTACAGGATCTTTGAGAAAAGATAGCATAATTAGCATAATCCTGGTGAAGAGTAGGGAAAATCTATCCTAAAATTAATAAGATCTTTACATCAGCCATTTTCTTATTTTAGACATCTTTTACCATTTGAATTAAAGAGCACTTTTTGGAGATTAGATAATTTGTCAAATTTGAGACATTAATACATAATGTAAATTGTATGTAATTCACAAAATTTCCAAAGTGGTATGTATCAAGAAGATTATGTTAAATCAGACTTAACTAATGCAAAGGCGTAAGTTTTTACAAACACACTTGTACCCTAATTACTATTTCAGGTTCTTGACTTAGTCATTTAAACTGCTTTAACTTTTCTTAAAATGCAGTTTTTAATAGCTTTTCAAAGCTTAGTGGCCCATATTTTCTCCAGAAGCTACATCACAATCAAAGTAAATGAATGTTTATTCATTCAGGATAGCTGGATAATCATTCAGGAAGTAAATTCATAGGACTGAATTCAGGTTTAATTAGCTCTATGACAGTCTGCTTCTTTGCTAAGAATATAATGTAAGTCACATAAGCAATGTAAAGTCTTCTAGTAACCACATTAAAAACAAAATGAAATTAATTTTAATATAATAATTTAATCCAACTTTTGCCAAATACTGTCATTTCAAAATGTAATAAATATAGAGATGTATTAAGATATTTTACAGTCTTCATATTAAGTCTTCAAAATCTAATGTATAATTTATACTTACCCCACACTCAGTTTGCATGTTGAACATTCTTGATCTCTATTTAGAGTTCATACAATATACAGTTGAAAGCCTAGATTCAAATTTTAAGTAGTTAAAAATAGAATTTTTTAATAACAAGTGAAAGTATCATTTTTTTAAATTTATATTAAAATGAGCTAAACTTAAAATCCAGGTCCTCAGTTAATGAGCCACATTGTGTGGGCTCAGTAGCTTGTGTGGCGGGGAGCTTTGACTTGCACTGCACAGGTGTTCCTGTCTCTGACTTAGGAGCCAGTCTCGGGCAGAAAAATATCCTCTGACTGTGTTTTGGGTTATTTGACTATCTGTCACAGGGCAATAAGGAAATGATAGTTTTATAAACCTAGCCTTTCTTCTGTGTCCCAAATACACATTTCTGCCCCTTTGAATGAAATCCCCAGTTTTAAAATTAAGTGGCCCTACCCAGAAAAAATTGTTATGTACGTTAAGGTGTTTTCTTGGGTCTTTGAGAAATTGCTGGGGCACTGTCTCACAACTCACTTTGTACTGAATATGCACAGTTTTAGAAACTTAACTACAGATATATCCTTCTTAGAAAATTTTGCTTTTGGGCAACTGAAATGCACCTCAGATCTTTCGGAGGTGGATCTCGTTTTCAGGGCTAGAGCCTCAGGAAGACTCAAGCTCTTCCCATCAAAATAAGTTACTCATTTTTTGTGGTTGCCCATTTAATGAAACTCTTCTCGCCACCTCTAGCCCAAGTATTATTTTCTGTACTTGGTTCTTGTGTTATAAATATTGTAACTGGTTAAATAATGCTAAGTAATACAATGAGAGTTTCACTGTAAATGCTTACATCTAGAGTTCCTTTAATTGGAGTAATAATATTGAGTCTGTGGTACAGGACAGGAGCAAAGCCAGGTGCAATTAGATCTGTATCTTAGTGTTTCTTACTTTCTCTCATGTCACAAAAAGTAGGATTTGCATGGCACCCTGCAGTTAGAGGACTCCAGTCCCCTCTGGCCATGACATGGCTCCTCTGGCATGCAAGGGATGCTAGGACTGCCTTAACAATACTACAGACTTGATGACTTAAGTAGAAATTTTCTTACAGTTCTGGGTAATGTAAGTCCAACATCAAGGTGTTGGCAGGGTTGGTTTCCTCTGTGGCCTCCTGGCCATCTTTCCATCCCTATACCTTCACATAGTCTTCCCTCTGTGTGTTCTAGTCTCTTTATAAGGACACCGCCATTGGATTAAGGCCTAGCCTGAAGATCATACCTTAACTTCATTACCTGTCTCCAAATGCACTTGCATTCTGTGTTCCTGGGGGTTAAGGGGGTGGGGGGGCGGGGACTGTAAAGGGTGGACACACAATTCAGCTCATTAAAACTGGTACCTGGAATAAGGAGGGAAGCAATGTCTAGGACACACCTATTACCCATTTGAAGCACAAATTTAGTTTATCTTCATGACATCTCTATGAGGTAAGTAGTATCATCATGCCTATTTTACAGATGAGAACACCGAGGCACAAACATTTACATGTTAAATGGCAGACTAGAGCACAGGGCTGACTTAATTGTATGCTGCTGCTTCCACCAGGTGGACTTAATACCAACAGGCATGGGACTTCTAGCTGTATTTTTCTTTATATATAATCTGTTTAATGTAATAGAACCTTTTTGACTGAAATTGAGAGTCCATGTCTGGGATTTTTATCATTCAATCAAATTTCTGACATAATAGTGAAAGAGTTGTTTGTAGGAACACAAGAACTATCATCAGTGTTCATATTAATATTTACTATTGATTTAAAGCTTTATTAAAATTTACAAATTGGATAAAAGTCACTGCTCAAATGAAAATGTCTTAACATGAACCTCTAAGCCCTTCTTTTTTCAGACTTCTAAGAATTTTCCGTGTTTAGGACAGATTTGTATATGCTCCCTTATTAAGTACTGAGGCAAATTTTCACCCTCGATTCCCAAACTAAAGCCTAACTTCTTAAGTATTGAGGTAAAAATTTTTGTCTTTCTTTCGTATGTAGCTGACATAGACGAATGACCCCTAAAAAGAAATTCCCTTTGCCTCCCTTTTGTAAACAGCAAGTAATAACCTCTAAAAGAAGCTGGAATGTCACTGTGATAACTTATCTTGCTTTCAAATTCTTTAGACATAAGCAGCAAAGATTGGTTGATTCTGGCAAGTATTTGTATTTAAATATAAAAAATATATAAATATAAATATAAATGTATTTTTTAGGTAACATTAGTAAGAGCTCTTTGTAGTAGGATTTTTTTCTGTGAGTCTGAAAAGCAGATCAGTCTAAAGTGTAGAAAGGGAAAAATTTGAGCAGAGTCTGGGAACTTCTTAGGTCTTAGAGCATGGATTTAGTATTTATTTTGAATTATTAATATCCATAAATTAGATAATTTTAACTGAGAACTTGAGGATTTTCCAAAAGAATGGTTTGACTCTTGGTTTTACTTCATTCATATCTTACCCTTATTAGATGAACACTTAAACTAAAGCTTCCTTAGGTGAAACTATAGGAATTATCTCTCATAGATAATTCTAGTATAATTAAATGACTTCTGAATAAATTTTTCCTATATTCTTAATGTTTGAAGTACAAAACTACTCTGATAGAAACAAGGGAACCTATTTAAAATAATCCTAAACCTGTTTGTATTATTAATCTTTGCAGGCCCTTAGGGCCAGTCCCTTGTGGGACAAGAGACCTCAGAGTCTTATCATGGTCATCTTCACGCTTTGACTGCTGAGCAAGGTACTTGAATAAAATGCAAAATACAGAGAAAGACGTTTGCAGGGAAGAGTAGTAATGAAGAAGGGGCACAAATGTGTGACTCACTACCAGCCAGGAAAGAAAACTGGGAGTCATTGATAGGCCCCTCACCCCTCTTTTCCCCCTGCCCAATCCAGTCACTACATTATGTCAGTTTCACCTCAACCTATTTTGAACCCACCCACCCTTGGCATCCCTACTGCTAAGCCATTACCTGGACTCCTGCCAAGGCCTGCCTGAACTTTTCTACCCCTTCCCCCAACTCCTTTCTCCACAGGAAATGGTGATCCATTTGGACTTAATATGCTATCAAGGCAAATAGGAGCATATTTGATCATATTCTGCTTAAAACCCTCAGTTTCCCACTGCACTCAGAATGAAATCCAAACTCAGCTTTCCCTTGGGCCCTGTCCCCATTCTCACTCACTGGCTTCCCCTATCCCTCCCCCAAACGTGCCCAATTGTAATCACTTCAGGGCTCTGAAGCAGCAGTTTCTTAGGCGTGACTGTCAGACTGATGTGTCTGTTGATCTATCAAAACTCAGGATGTCACTTCCTCACAAAGTTTTGACTGTCTGATTTCAATTCACGCTACACTGTTGGCTCCGTTTGTAATTATTTTTACATCAGGAACTGTGCTTGGTCACAAGACAGTCACAGCTACCAGTCCAAGACTGTGACATACTAACCTGCAGTCAGAGCAGCTGACACATCTTACCCGTGGTGCTAAGGATCTAGTTCCTGGTTCCAAGCTCAGGAGAGGAGAGGTTTGCAGGGGAACTAGGATGCCATTGTAGGAAGACAGACATCCTGGGGATTATGACCCAGGTTTTTGGGTTTTTTTAAATATTTATGCGTACAAGCTGGGGTAGAGACCAGAAGCGTGGGGTGGTGACAGGGTTCATCAGAGACAGAGTGGGGAGCATAACAGGCAGATGGACGGAAACACACTGCTGAGGGGAGCAGCAGGCGAGGCAGGAGAGGTCTGCCGCACCATGTGGGAATCTCCCCGGCCAGGCCTTGCACTCGTGTCACTGCTGCGACAGCTCCACAGCGCAGCACCTAACAGCTGCGCCACCAGGGAGGCCCTTGACCCAGGTTTTTGGCCTCGACCACCGCTGGCATGATTATGTGCAGAAACATTAGGATAGGATTATTTTAAAACTGACTTTTAATGTACCAGTCATTTATTTGATTCAATATGAATTGACCAATGTGATTGTGCCAGTATCTTTAGTTCTATATACACATATAATGTGGCTCATGACTGAAATAATATTCTAATTCAGAAAAGAAATACTAGTGCTTGCTTCTGCAGCACATGTACAGAAAAGAAGTACTTACGGATAAATTATAAATTTATTCTCTTAGCTGCCATAGAGGTGATTTTTTTCCTTTGAAAAAACTATAAATAGAACTTCATTTGGGTCTTTAGTTTGTACATTTCTTAGGGTCACCAACATTGAATAATAGAATTTTAGAATTGAAGTGCTGAGCAGTTTCAGCAATTAATCTACTGCAAGTAGAAATAAAACAGAGCAGTAGTTGAAATTTTTTCAGGGTCACTGTAGACAAGTAAAGCTGGAGTCTGACCAGATGTTCTGTATTACAGACTAAAGTTTTTCCCATTGTGTTTTACTCCCATTTGTATCTTTAATTAGCATAAAGTGAAACTCCTAGTCAGCAGCTTTTTAGCATTGAGTTCATTATTCTGTGATCTTTTTTAAAGACAAATTTTACCATCTGTCATTCAAAGAGCCACATAACCCTGACTGGCTGAGACTGTGAACCCGTCACTGCATCAAGGCCTAGACCCTGGGGGGCCTTTGCAGAAGCACTAAGTCAGAGCAGTCGGGTTTTTACCATCTGCCAATAAAAGCCTGGTGGCCCATTTATAGTGGACTCTAGAAGGCTTTTTATACTGGGTATTTAAATATGGGTGTGTCTGATATCTGACAACATTTCAAGTCAAATGACAAGTCACACTCCAGCTTGAGGATGGGCCCAGCTGGGAGGCTGCCCTACTTTCCTGAGCATGACCTGGCTGAGCTCCCTGCCTCTCCTTCCTGGCAGGACAGGCATTTCCCCTTCCCTTCCTCCCCCTGCCTGCTTCTTAGCCAGAGCTGGAAGCATTGAATGTGTAGGTCTTATTGGTTCCCACAGAGTTTCCAGAAGAAAGTAAAGTGAAAATAAAGAAAAGGGAGAGCCAGGGGGTACCCAGCTCTTTCTAGCTGCCTGGATTTCAAAGAGAATGACAGACTATTTACTCTTCTGTTTTGTTAGTGTTTCTGATGTAACTGTATCACTTACTCTAAATAACAAACAGCATAATGTCAGCCTTTAATTTGTCACCTTGGGTCAACACAGGTGTGGTGACATCCAGACGGAGGTGTGTCCCATCCCAGCTCTGTCACTTGCTGTGTAACTTGTTACAGGTCAGAGCCTCTGTGACACTCAAGTTTCCTTTTCAGTCAAATAAGACTGTCGTGATCATTGAGACTAAGATAATGAGCATAGGAAATGCTCAGTAAACAGGACTTGATATTTTATTAATTACTAGTTGAATGACCTTGGACAAGAACCTTCACTTTCAGTACTATTTCTTTATGGGGAATATAAGGAAGATTACCTTACAGTCTCTCAAGCCCTTTTCAGCACTGACAGTTCAATAGACCCTCACCCCACCGCATTCTAGAAGGAGCTTCTCTCCCACACACGAGACACCCATTTCCGCCTTTCTTAGTAGTGTCTAGTCCCCACCCCCAGTCCCCACACACCATCACCGCCGTCCCCAGTCACCACCAACAAAACTCTCTCACTTCTCCTGCCACCGTGGAAGCTGCGGGTTGCCGAGTTCTCAGGAATTCTTATCCCGTTGTCCTTTGCCCCAAACCAGAGGCTGACTTATCTCAGGGAAGGTGAACTGCGATCTTGGACCCATCGAGGGGCACCGGGGCAGAGGATCTCCCGATTGAAGAGTTGACGGAGAGCGCAAATGTTCGGACCAGCCAGCTTCTACAAACTTAAAGCCCAGACCGAGGTGCCCTCTCCGCCCAGCGCTCGGAGGCGGTCAGTCGAGTGGTACTCCGCGCGGATGAGTGTCCTTGCCCCAGGGAAGAGCTAGCTTTGCAGGCTCAGGCTCCCGGAGGGAGTCCGAAGCCTCGAGCTCAGTTGGGCACCCCACACCCCCGACCGGGGATTCCTTCATCCCCCTACAAGCTGGCCCCGGTCTCCCGCCCCAAACTGGAAAAAAGCATCTGCAGCGCCACGCCCTTCAGCGCCACCCGGCAGCCGAGGGCCCGCCCCTGCTGCCCAGAGTCTGGGGGGGATCGCGGGCTAATGAGATGCTAATGAGTCACGAATAAAGACTCTGCTGGCTGCACGCCCCAGCCGTAGCCTACACGCCGCCGGACTCCCGGGTCCGGCGCAACCAACGCGCCGCCCCCCATCCCCAGATTTCCCTCCGCGTTTTTTCCACCTCCCGTTCCTCCGCCTCCGCCTCCGCCCCCGCCCACTCTGGGTAGTCCGCCCAGCAGGAAGCAGCCCCTCCTGGCCCCAGAGCAGTCGGGTAAGTTGCCCAGCTGAGTCAGCTGTGGAGGGCCGAGAGTGGGGGTGGGGGCGCGCTTCCGGGGAAATACAGTCGGAGGCACACCGCCCGGCCGCTGGGGTCCGACCCCTCCCCTCCCGGCCCCCGCCCTGCTCAGGCCCTCTCCAGACTCCATGGTCCAGAGAGTGAGTGAGTACTCCCACCCCGGCAGCCAGTGGTCCAGCTCCCTCTCCATCCTTCCAAACCGCCCTACGCTTCTTACAGCCTTGTTCTGGAGTTTCCAGACTGGGTCTCCCCTCTCTCCCCCCTGGCTAAGGTCTTCCTTCTTCCACTTTCCCCCACCCCCAGGAGAGACCTTTGTGCTTCTTGACTGTCCTTCCTGGACGACACTTGCCTTGTCCAGGTGACCAGTAGAGGACGAATTTAGTCTCCTCGTGCTTTGGGGCTACCCTCTGGACCCCAGCGGGGAACTGTAGGGTGACTGAGGGGTAGGGGAGGGGAATCTGCCCCATCGATGCCACCCACTTCCCTAACTTCCCCGTGAACAACTCGATCCTCCTGTATCCTCTGATTCCTCCTGGTCCTAGCGTGAGAAAGTCCCTCCCCCCCCCCCCGACACCCCTCAAGTTGCGTGGGGGCCCGAGCGAGGAAGAGGTGGACAAAAGGAAGCCTTGTTTTGGGAGATTCCTGGGAGAGCGAACCCGACCCCAGAGGGGATGGGGTGGGGCGTCGAGTCAATCTGGGTGGGAGGAAGATGGGCGGGGCGAACCCAACTGCTGTCAGCCCCCCTGCCCAAGCCCCCCTGGAGCAGAGGCAAGTCACAAGGGGAAGTGTTTTGACCACAGTGAGTCAGAAATAGACTCGGTCCTCTGTCACCCAGTCAGACAGTCGCAACATCCTCTGGCTATTAGTTTTGGTAATGGGAAGTGGAACCTACACAGTTAGAGATTGTTTCCCTACCCCCTACTCCCCCAGGCCCTGCCTCAGGAGGCAAGGCAAGTATGAGTGCTAAATAGGAAATTTTGTTCCTGGCAATATGACACACCCCACATACAGTGCAGCACAGAGAGGCGTGGAGCCAGATGGGACAGTGTGCATGCCCAGCAGCTGGGGTTGCAGGCTTTAGGTCTGTCCCTGTTTGCACAGGTAGGAAGGCTTTCTCCCCAGGAAGTCCACCTTCTCTGTTTCTGAGAAATTCCCCATGCTCTGCAGCCTGGGCCTGGAAAAGCTGGATAGGAATTCCTGCTGCCTGGGCCCCAGAGCAGGGCTTAGAGACTTCTGGACAGCTGGCGGCTCCCTGGCTTCCCCTTTGCCTGTTGTACCCAAGACTGCTAATTTTTCATTACTAAATTTGGCGGATTTTTCTTGGCGTGGAAGGGATAGCAGCTGTGTCTGGAGCAGGTTGGGAGTGGGCTGGGGCAGAGAAGAGAGCCAATCAGGTGGGCCTGGAGTTCCCTGGGGATACCAGCTTTTTTCTTCTTCCTTTTCCCTTCCTCCCTTCTCCAGTCACCTTCCCTTATCTCTCCTCCTCCTCTTCAGCAGCCACGAGACTCAGCCCACCGCTTCCCTCCCTGGGAGCTTCTGGGCCCTCATGGCCTCACCCACCTCCTCCAACCCTGCACACGCCCACTTTGAAAGTTTCCTGCAAGCCCAGCGGTGCCAGGATGTGCTGAACAGCTTCCAGGGACTATGCAGGGCCCTGGGAGTAGAGCCCGGTGGGGGGCTGCCCCAGTACCACAAGATCAAGGCCCAGCTCAACTACTGGAGTGCCAAGTCACTGTGGGCCAAGCTGGACAAGAGAGCAGGCCAGCCTGTGTACCAGCAAGGCCGGGCCTGCGCCAGCACCAAGGTAGATATCCAGTGCCTGGGATGGGACTTGGAGAGTGGTGGTGAGTCAGAGGGGGAGACCGGTGCCATGCCCCCTCTGTCCTGTGATTGCAGTGCCTAGTGGTGGGTGCTGGACCTTGCGGGCTGCGGGCTGCTGTGGAGCTGGCACTGCTGGGGGCACGTGTGATGCTGGTAGAAAAGCGCACCAGGTTCTCCCGCCACAACGTCCTCCACCTCTGGCCCTTTACCATCCATGACCTTCGAGCACTCGGTGCCAAGAAGTTCTATGGGCGCTTCTGCACAGGCACCCTGGACCACATCAGTGAGCATCCGCTGGGGCCTGGAGGGGTGGGTGGACCTGGGCCTAAAGGCAGGTCAGTGGGGGGCTGCTGGTCCAGTCACGAAGTGGGTGACATCTGTAAAATGGGCAGTCAGACTGAGTGATCTCTAAGACCAGATGCACACAGGTGCCAGGGGAGACCTGCGGTCCTCAGATCCTTGTTCCTAACATCTTCTCCCTTCCAGGCATCCGGCAGCTTCAGTTGCTTTTGCTGAAGGTGGCTCTGCTGCTCGGGGTGGAAATTCACTGGGGGGTCACTTTCACTGGCCTACAGCCCCCTCTTGAAAAAGGTAAGTTCTCTGCACCAGAGACTCCCTACCTGCCAAGAAGATCTTGGCCTATAAAAGATAAGCTGGGCTTGGCAGTCAGCCATGGCTTCCTTTCCAGTAGCGTAGAGTTGTGCAATCCTCTGCGTCTCGTTTTGATCATCTGTGAAACAGGAGCAGTTTTCTTCCTTACCAACTTTGCATAGTTGTGAAGGTGCAATTTGGTAGATGATCTGTCATTGCTTTCTAAACCATAAAGCTCTTTACATATTTAAATATTTCATGGGGTTGTCCTGGGAGTTTAGGGGCCCCTTCAGATTTCCACACCTTGTGCTTCTCAAACTCTCTGCCCCAGGGAGTGGCTGGCATGCTGAACTCCAGCCCCAACCCCCAGCCCAACTGGCCAACTATGAATTTGATGTTCTCATCTCAGCAGCTGGAGGTAAATTCGTCCCTAAAGGTGAGTGATCCCTTCCCTCAAAGAAACCGGGGCCTTGGGCTTCTCCTGGGCCTTTCCAGACTGTTATCCTCCTTGTCCTCCTACCCTCACCTGCCTGCCCCCATCTCTAGGCTTCACTGTGCGAGAAATGCGCGGTAAACTGGCCATTGGCATCACAGCCAACTTTGTGAACCAGCGCACCGTCGAAGAGACACAGGTGCCTGAGATCAGTGGCGTGGCCAGGATCTACAACCAGAGCTTCTTCCAGAATCTCCTCAAAGCCACAGGTGAGGGCCCTCTCACCTTACTGACTGTGGACTGGCTCCCCACTAAGACCTGTGCTCAGCCCAGCGAATCTTCCACTTCCATCTTTATGGTCTTGGCAGCAAAAGGGAAAGAACCTGTGTCCCCAGTAGGCACAGTAGGCACAGCTCCACTTTGCACTCAGTGTAAAATAGCTAGAATCTCTCATAAGATGCATGGAATTTTGTCTTGTGTTTCTTTATATATGCTGTGATACAAAAATGGTAAAAATTCAAACTGGAAGTGGCACTTCAAGAAAACGCCCTCTGTTCACTTTGGCTTCACACTGCCGTGCCCCCTGGATGTGAAACACCCAGGTAGAGAAGCCAGGTTGCTGCTCCCAAGCTGTGCTTATGTGGTGCAGGTCTCAACGGCCGCCTCACCCACGTTTCTCTCTTTGCTGCAAGCCCTAGGTGCCCTGGGTCTGCCACAGCTGTGTCACCAGAGCTCGTGGGCCGGCCCCTGGCGGGGGGGAGGGCATCGCATGCAGTCTAATATGTGATGCCACTCTCAGAGGTCGGGCACGGCTGGGACCTGGAGGAAGTGACATAGTACATAGTAAGAGGGGACTCATCTCTTCCCTCCTCTGGCCCCCCAGGTATTGATCTGGAGAACATTGTGTACTCCAAGGACGATACCCACTACTTTGTGATGACAGCCAAGAAACAGTGCCTGCTGAGGCTGGGGGTGCTTCGTCAGGTGATGTCCGGGTCCTGCAGGGGGTCTGGGTGGCAGCTGGGGGAGGTAGGGGCCTGAACACAGTCTCCCCGCACTGTATATGAAGGACCCCCTCTTGTCCTGCCTCTGCCCTGGCATTTCCTCTATCCCACAAGCTCTTCGGGAATTTACATGGCAGCACAAATCCCTTTCTGTGCTAACCACGGTACACCACAGGACTGCTTATGTAACCTCCTTGAGGGCAGGGCTTTTGTCTCTGTGTCCCCTTTGCTTGCTCATGACTCCCAGTACCTCGAACGGGGTCTGGGATGTATTTGCTGAAGACTTAGTTGAACACCTACTGTGTGCTGGGTACTATGTTGAAAGCCTTATATTCATTTTCTCATCTGATTCTCAAAAGTACCTTGAAAAGTTAATCATATTATTTCTTAATGATGGAGAATTGAGGTGCTGAGTTCAGTGGTGTGTCCAAAACAAGTACCTGATGCTAGTAATGGTACTGGGCCTCAGGGCAGGGTGAGGCCTGGGTCCTCCCTTCACAGGGGTGAGTGATGAGGGAGGGACTTGAATTTGGCAAGCAGAGCACTTGAATTCCTGTGCTGACTCATCCTTCAACTGTGTGTAGTGTGGGGGAGCCCCTCTCCGAGCCTCTGCACATGCATGTTCTGTGCCCATCGGGATGGGTCTGCCACTTCTAGTTCCGATCTCTTGGTTACGTAGGACTGGCCAGAGACTGACCGGCTGCTGAGCAGCACTAATGTGGTGCCTGGGGCTCTGCAACACTTTGCCCGGGCAGCTGCAGACTTTGCCACCCAGGGCAAGCTGGGGAAGCTGGAATTTGCCCAGGATGCCCATGGGCGGCCCGACGTCTCTGCCTTTGACTTCACAAGTATGATGCGAGCAGAGAGTTCAGCTCGTGTGCAGGAGAAGCACGGTGCCCGCCTGCTGCTGGGGCTTGTAGGGGACTGCCTGGTGGAGGTGAGGGGTCAGGTTCCCTGGTTGGGGGAGACAGCTGTCTGGCCCTTCAAGAGGGAGGGACTCTTCATAAGGAGACATAGGGGTGCCGTGATTGGGGGAGGAAGCTGCCTAATGAAAAGAGGTGGTAAAAACAAGGTTTGCTTGCCATGGGGAGGAGCTGAGGTCAGCTTGTGGAGGCGCGAGACTGCCTGGCCTGGTGCGGAGTAGGGGGGGTTCCCTCTGCTAGGAGCCTTAGGGGCACCTGGGCTTAGGCACTCCCGTGGAGTCCCACTGAACTGTTTCCTATCCTCCTGACCCCGCAGCCCTTCTGGCCCCTGGGCACCGGCGTGGCCCGGGGCTTCTTGGCAGCCTTTGATGCAGCGTGGATGGTGAAGCGGTGGGCAGAGGGCACTGGGCCTCTAGAGGTGTTGGCAGAGCGGTGAGGCCTGAGTTGTGGGTACACGTGGGTATGGCTGGGTATTGGGCAGGGGTCAGAAAGAGATTCAAAGGTGCTGGGTGAATAGATGGGGACTTGGCAAAGTGAATAAAAAGCCGGACAGTTCCTGAGGAGTGGATACCGATGGGTACCCTCCCACTCTCCCTGCCCTGCAGTGAGAGCCTGTATCAGCTGCTGTCGCAGACATCCCCAGAAAACATGCACCGCAACTTGGCCCAGTATGGGCTGGACCCAGCCACCCGCTACCCCAACCTGAATCTCCGGGCTGTGACCCCTAATCAGGTCAGACCCCATGGGACCCCGATACCAGACTTCCCAAGCAGTCCCCCTCCTCCAGGTCAGGGCTTCCCATTAGCTGCCCAGTCACTGCCCATCTGGGGAGTCCCCTGGGTAGGGTGGTCTATGGGTTGAGGGTTGATGTGCTCAACCTGCCTTGAGCCGGAGAGGATTGCCTTAGGTACGAAACCTGTACGACGTGATGGCCAAGGAACCTGTGTGCAGTCAGA
Source organism: Scalopus aquaticus (assembly GCA_004024925.1). Taxonomy (NCBI): domain Eukaryota; kingdom Metazoa; phylum Chordata; class Mammalia; order Eulipotyphla; family Talpidae; genus Scalopus; species Scalopus aquaticus. The sequence continues at coordinate 29,782 of PVIJ01002549.1, read as the reverse complement.
ATGACAAGACAGACGCCGGAAGGCCCGCCACAGGTGAGCAGACCTTCCTCCAGGGCCATGTCCAAAATATTTGCCAACTGCAATCATCAGAACAGCTGCAACCTCAGGCTCCCGAGAACGGGTGCTAGAGCACTATGGTATGGTGGGAAGTTTGGGGGGCATTGAGGAGCGGAGGGGCAGCGGAGCACTGAGCAGCAGCCATCTCTGTGGAAGTATTTCAGTATTTTGTGCTTCTCAACAGCCATAGTAGCTGAATGGCAGCCATGCTGGTAGCTCTTCTGACTCACCCCTTCCAGCCTTGCAGATCCCAAATCCACCTGTGCTTTGAGCCTCTGGGTCTCCCTTACCCCTCAGTTCATGTCCTGCTATCTTCTATGGCAAGCATTGATCTCCCTTTATTCATCCCCTCACTTGACTCACAAAGCATTTTTTTTAGTGAGAAAATCAGGCTGAAGGAGATTCTGCAGACACGAGCGTTAGACTGGTGCCCCAGCAGGTCCCTCTTCCTCCTGGCTCCACCTCCCGCACTGAGCCCCCACACCCAGCAGCTGGGCTCTGTGAGCCAGGGTGCCTTGGCACAGCACAGCCTCTTCTCCCAGGGTTGACGAGCACCCAGGAGGAGCTGCTACGCTGGTGCCAGGAGCAGACGGCTGGGTACCCGGGTGTCCGTGTCACCGACCTGTCTTCTTCCTGGGCTGACGGGCTGGCTCTGTGTGCCCTGGTGCACCGGCTGCGGCCCTGCCTGCTGTGAGTGGGGAGTCAGTCTCTGGGGTCCCTCTTTCCTGCCTGGGCCCCTCCCTCTAAGACAGTGTGGAGTGATAACTGGAGCTAGCACACCCCGTGGAGCCCCATCACTTGTTAATAGCTCTTCTGCTCAAGTCACACACCTCCGAGATGTTTGCCTGCCTTGATTCTGCCTGCCTATAGGAGGCAGTTGTGTTCAATTGGGAGAACTTTGTGGGTGGTAGAGGACCCCCTAGGACCAGAAGTTGTTGCCACTGGGTGATGTGGGGTGTAGCAGAGAATAAAACCCTTCATGCCCTTTGCCCCCTTGCTGTCCTTCCCCTGCTGCTCTCTCCCACCCTCTCCTCTTGGGTAGGGTCAGGTGCTTGTGTCCCATTGGCTCTTCTCCCCAATCCCCCACAGGGAGCCTTCAGACCTGCAGGGGATGGGGGCTCTGGAAGCAACTTCCTGGGCTCTGAAGATGGCAGAGCATGAGTTGGGTATCACACCGGTGTTGTCTACACAGGCCATAGTGGCAGGGAGTGACCCCCTGGGCCTCATCGCCTACCTCAGCTACTTCCACAATTCCTTTAAGAACACACCCCGTAATCCAGGTGACCTGGAGGGTGGGTCATGGGGTGGGCGGGTAGGAGTTGGGGGAGGAGGAGTGTGCCTGAGAGGAGAAGGTGTCCTCTGAGGGACAGCCTGGGGGCGGCGTCCTGAGCCAGAGCCTCGCTGTCTGACCTGAGGTGCAGTACTAGCCTCCCCACCGCCCGACTCGACTCTCCCTGCAGACCCTGTCAGCCAGGTCTCCCCAGGGACCTCCAGTGCTGTGCTGTTCCTTGGCAAACTGCAGAGGACTCTACAGCGCACGCGGGCCAAGGTGGATTCCTAGTGGGGTCCCTGGGCCATGGGGAGTACGTTTAGAATGGAGGAAGGGGAGGGCTGGGTGCTCAGAGCCCCATGCTCATGGTGAAGGACTTGTTGCAGGAAAACGGAGAGGACGCTGGTGGCAAGAAGCCTCGCCTGGAGGTAAATTCAGGCAGGGGTGGACAATCCCTGTCCGGGGTTTACCCCCTTCCCCACATACTGCTTTTCTTATATCCTGCTCCCCCCCACCCCAGGAACTTTAACTCCCCCAGTCTCCCTTCTCCTTAGGCTCCTTCCCTTCCCTTCTAGTCTTTTCTGTCTGGACACAGCCACTCCCCAGCTGGTCCTGCCCCTCTACTCCCCATCCTGAACACTTACTTCCTTAGGAAAAGGCCGAGACGACAAGTACTGAGGAGCCACCTGTCCCAGAGTCCAGTCTACCCCTGACACCCCAATCCCTACATGAGGTGGTGAGAACCAGGGCCCTATCTGCAGAAGCCTTGGCGGGGACAGGGGGGAGAACGGTGTTTCAGGGCAAGGGAAGAATTTTGCAGCTGGCTTTGACTGCAGCTGACCCTGTTGCCTGGGGGTCGGTGCAGGCTGATGCCGGAGACCTGTGTGCACTTTGCGGGAAACACCTCTATATCCTGGAACGCCTCTGTGCCGACGGCCGTTTCTTCCACCGGAGCTGCTTCTGCTGCCATATCTGTGAGGCCGCGTTGTGGCCAGGTGGCTATGAGCAGCACCCAGGAGATGGTGAGTGCTGGGAGACCGCCAGAGGGACTCTGGGCCTGGCCTTACCTGGGGGGCAAGGAACTTGAAGGTAGAGGGGAATGGGGTGCTGGCCATGAGATGGCAACAGGCTGAAGGTGGTACGTCCTTCTCCTGAGCCGAGTCTTCTCCCCAAATGGGGGATTCTGAGGAACCAGGAGGCTATCAGAAATCAGGCTGCAAATCCAAAGTCCTGTCTCCCCCAGGGCCTTGAGCTGCCTACATCTGATGCCTGCTCCCCACCCTCCTCTCCCCCAGGACATTTCTACTGCCTCCAGCACCTGCCCCAGCCAGAAAGCAGCAGCAACAAAAGCCACGAGAGTCAGGTAAAAACTCTAAGTGTGTTGTGTGTTGGGGTGGAAAAGGGCCTCTCCAGCCAAGCTGACTTTGCTAGGGGTAAATGCAGTCTCTCTATTAGAAGGTAAGATCCATGGAGGCAGGATTTTGTCTTGTTTTTCTTATTGCTCTATTCTAAGTGTCTGGAACATTGAGTAAAAGGTGTGAGTGACTGACAAGGCCCATATTTGCCTAAAAGGGTAGCTTTGACCTCACACTAGAAAGTTCATTGAGCAGACCACATGGTGGCTTTTCCAGGAGCTTCCCACACTGGTTGAGAACAGCATGCCACCAGGCACCTCAAGTCCCACAGCCCCACAGGAGGGGGCCACTCCTGTACCAAGCCCCAGTCAGCCTACCCGTCGGCCGATCCGTCTCTCCAGCCCGGAGCGCCATCAGCTGTCCTCCCTCAACCTTACTCCTGACCCAGAAATGGAGCCTCCACCTAAGCCTCCCCGCAGCCTCCTAACTGAGGCCAAGCAGGCCCTGGAGGGCAGCTTTGTGGGTTGGGGAATGCCAATCCAGACACCTCAAGGTAACCGTTCTGCCCAGACATGCTGACCTAGGGTGGGGATAGGGCAGGTGGTACTGGGATTCCTGTCAGGGGAATGCTCGGGAATGGAAAGGGAGGTTTTGGGGGTCCCAGGCCATGTTTCCTCTGTTCAGTTGAGGCCATGGAGATGGAGGAAGAAGAGAGTCCCTCCTCCAGTGAAGAGGAAGATGCAATTATGGACTTAGCCATGGAGCAGGTGAGTGGGAGGAACCTGGCCACCTATCCTGCCCCAGCCAGCATACACCCTCCACAGGAGAAACCTACGTTCTGCTCTCCCCTCTGAGCCCTTCTCCAGATGTCTTCTCACCCACTCTCTCTCATATCTCTAAGCCTCCATCTTTTCTGCCAGAACTGACCCCACTCCCAGACTAGGTTCCTTTCAGCTCCTTCCAGAGCTTCCCCAGTCCCTCTCCACCAGGGGGCTAGGCCCTAGCCCTGACAAGCTTGACCCTGCCATAGACCCTGTTAACCTTGGCCAAGAGCCCAGGCGACATGAGCAACTACCCAACATGGAATCGGACCCTGATGCGCCGTGCTAAGGAGGAGATGATGAAGCGGTTCTGTGAGGCCCAGGTGAGGCGCAGGGGCGCCTGGAAGTTCTGATGGGGTCAGGGATCTTGAGCTCCTTGAGATCCCTGAGTACTCCTTGAGTACTCCATTCTTGAGCAATCCGAAGACTTCTGGGCCTCCTGTTTTGTACCCCTCAGGCCATCCAGCGGAGACAAAATGAGATTGAAGCTGCTCTGAAGGAGCTGGAGGCTGAGGGCGTGAAACTGGAGCTGGCCTTGAGGTGCCAGAACAGTGAGTGATGACAGGGGAGGGACACGCCAGGGCACCTCTGTCTCCAGCACCATGTTCAGCCCTCAGGAATCCCTCAGACCCATAGCAGGCCCCTCGCAGGCTCCACTCCTCATACCAAGACCTCTCTGACCCTGGCTGGAGGCCTCCTGACCACTCTGCCCTGCTTCTTCTCATCAGGTTCTCCAGAACAGCAAAAGAATCTATGGCTAGAACAGCTGCTGCAGCTTGTTGAGAAAAAAAACAGCCTGGTGAATGAGGAGGCTGAGCTCATGATCAGGTAAGGGGTAGAGGGTGTTGACAGTGGCATATGAGTTGAGCCCAGCAGTCCTTGGGCACCTGGACAGCTGAGTTTCCTCTGTCCTGCCCTCCACAGGGCAAAGGAGCTGAACCTGGAAGACAAACAGTGGCACCTGGACCAGAAGCTACGAGGCTACCTGAACCAGGACGGTAGGTGGAATGTGGGAAGAAGCAGACAAGTGGCTGGTGTGACACAAGCCTCGTAATCTTAGCTACTGACCAAGCAGTGTGGTCCTCTGGTTCCAGTCCCTCTGAGCACGTCAGGAGGCGGCCAGAGGATAGGCCCCTAGCCCTTACTCTGTCGCCTGTTCAATCAGAGCTGCACAATTAAGCTTTTAAGCAGGATTTCCTTTGCTGCTGTTAAACAATGCCTTTCCACTGGCATTGACAAACCTAGATTTACAGACGAGGAAACAAAGCCTAGGATGTAGCAGTCACATAGGCTGGGCCTAGGTTATACCTCTGCTGCTGCCCTGCCCAGTTCCCTGTTCTCTAAGCTTCCTGTCCTCCCTTCAGAAAACCTAAAAACAGAAGCTGATCGACAGAAAGAGAAAAAGACCCTACATAAGCTGGTGGACGTGGTGAATGAACGAGATGCCCTCATCCGCTTACAGGAGGAACGCAGGCTCAGTGAGCTGGCCTTGGGGTCAGGGGCCCAGGCCTAGAAAAGGGTGTGCTGCTTACCTCCCTTCCTATAAGGAAGACCAACCTCAACCTAGGAAAGTGTCATTCCTGCTCATTTGGGCTTCCAGGGAGCTCACTTTTATAATAAAAATGTTTCCACCACAAAGAAGACTTGACTTCCTGCGGGTGGGAACTGTGTAGATGTGCAGGAGCCTAGAGATAGACTTTGTGACATTTACTCACCCTTGACCCCAGTCACTCCCTCTACAGGGAAAAAGGCAGAGCCACAGAAGCATCAAGCTTTATTGTTCCTCACCTCCGTCCTCCTCCTGCTGCCCCAGAAGCAGGGCTAGCGGGGAGGCTGGGTTCAGGTCTTGGGCCTCCCTTGCCCTTTTCAGCACATGCTGCAGCTCAGACCGGGCCCTGCACAGATTCTTGATCTCCTGCATGTGGAAGAGGTAGACTGCACCTGCCCCCAGCACCAGTCCTACAGTGGGGGTCCAGAGTAGTATGGCCACTTCCTTAACACCCCCTTGAACCACCAGGGCACACAGCAATGCCAGGAGAAGCAGCCCCAGACCAATCGCATAGCCGGCGAAGGTCATCCACGAGCGAGCTCGAGTCACGCCCTGGTCCAGCTCCGTCCAGGCCTCCCTCAACACAGTGATCAACGGCAACCTCTCTGTTGGTCCTAGAACGAAGCAAGGCAGTGGGGTGGGAAGGAGAGGGTCAGAGTAGAGGCGCTGCCTTATGGTGGAGAAGAACCAAGGGAAAGAGCAGGGGTGACTCACCATGGGTAGAGCTGGGGTTGTGCTCGGGGGGACTGTGTCTCACACACAGAGTAGCCATCAGGGCCTCATGATCAGAAAGTGGGGTGCCAGAGTTAGGGTGATGGCCTGTACTGGTTTGGAGAGCATTACAAGAGATGTAGAACCCAGAAATTGCCTGGGAAAAATAAGGATGAGAGAGAAACATTTGCGTTCTTCCCAGAGCACAAGCTCCTGGTTATCCCCTTCTCCAGCCGTCAGTCTAAGACAAGTTGATCAGACAAAGGATCTGCACAGGCTGATGAGAGACAAGGGGACACCGGGAGAAAGCACACTGGAGGGGAGAGGCCTGACCTTGTAGAGCACGTAGTCAATGCGGATGCCTGACGAAAACGGCTCCAGCTCCTCCTGCTTGACGTAGCAGTTCGCGGGCACCATTGTGCAGCCTCCATCAGAGCCCTGCATAGAGGTGTTTCGTGCTAGATAGTGGGGGAGGGAAAGGAAGAGAAGCTGGGGTGTAAGCTGGGAGAAATAATCAGGAGCTCCTCACCTTGTAGTCGCGGGTCTCCACGTAGGCATCATGTAGTCCCGTATACTCCTTTAGCAGGCGGCAGCCCAGGTCCTTTGGGTGCAAGTTGAGGTCCCCACACAGTAGAATCACGTCAGCCTTCTTGGATGTGTGGCTGGGGGAATCAGGTTAGTGAGGCAGGTTCTATTTCCCCACCAGCTCTTGCCCTTAAGGCCTTGGCCACCCCTCCGTCCCTGGGCCCCTTCCCACTTCCCCTGCTCAAGCCCAGGCTCACACACTGGATGAACTGGGCCAGCTCCCAAGCTTGGGCCACACGATGTGCTAGGTAGACGTCCTTCTGTCGACTGTACTCGGCATGGAGCTGAGCAAGAATGGTGAGATGGTGGTCAATGAGACTGAGGGTCCCAAGGGGAAGTCTCAGTCAAGCTTGTGTCTGTCATTCAGCATGATGCTTGGTAAAAAGGAGTGAAACTGCCTACTGATCCGAAGAGATCCTGCCCGCAACATCTGATCCCAGGCAGCCCACTTAGGAGTCCCACTCCCCTACATCCCCCACCGCCACTTCCACCAGACTGTCTCCGTGCCTCACTCACTCACATGGGTCACATAGGCATTGAGCACCAGTCCGCTTAGATGGAGCACCAGCAGCCCTACAGCCTTTCCACAGAACCAGTCACCATGATGGATCTGTAGGCAGGATGGGGCAGGAACAATTCAGAGCACTGCTAACCCCTTTATGCACATCCCCTGCAGCCTAGAAATGCTGTTCCTTTACTGTGTTAGTAGGGGATGGGAAAGGGAGGTGGAAGAAGTCAGACGGCAGGCTTACCATGTAGGGGTAGCCATTGAGGGTGTAGACATGCTGGGCGAATTCTTGGATTGGATGTTTGGAGAAGACACAGAGTCCACTCCCAATGATGCCGCTGAAAGCACAGTCCTGCTTAATAAGCAGAAAAGCAGAGAGAGAAATACCCTCTCCCTCCCAGTTCTGATCAGTTCCTGCTGGGACCAGCTCCAGAACAAAGCTCAGAGTGACAGACTGGATGACCGGTCGCCTTATAACAAGGAAGCCATGAGCTAAAGAGATAAGATATTTCTGATTCCAGCCTTTTCTGCTACCACACCCAGAACAGAGGACACTACAGGGAGAGGGATAAGGGTGCAGGCAGGCTAGGAAAGGGCTGGCAGGGCCAAGAGGGTTCAAGTCTGAGAACAGGCTTCCTGGCCAGCAGGCTCCTGACCTCCTGAAGTAGTGTGCAGCTGGGTAGGTGGGCAGCAGCTTCTGTTTCAGGTACTGGAAGTCCTGCTCGCTCCACACCTGAGGGAAGGGATGAAGATGCCTCTCAGGTCCTTCCACCTGGGAGAAAGCCCTCTCCTGTACCCCCAGTTGCCTCTACTCCCAGCCTGGGTTCCAAACCAGTTCTGCACAACCTTACCTCCTCTAGTAAGGCTAGGTCGAAGCTCTCCATGTTAAGAAAGTCCCCTAGGCGCTTCATGCGGTCCCCACGGTGCTTGCTCAGGTAAGGAATACCCCTGAGGAAGAGAAAGGCCATGGAGGTAAAAGCTGGGGGTGCTCGGTCCCCCGGGGAAAATCGGAGCTAGGGTGTGGGCCTTGGAGATGCGGGTTCCTCCCCAACCCGGACCCCCAAAATCTGGTGGCAGGGTAGAGCCGTGGCCCACACCTGAGGAAGGTCCCCTTCCTCTGGTTATGTGGGTATGAATGCGGCTATGGCTCCAGACCCCAGCCGCGGGCGTACTCACCAGCAGTTGAGGTTAAAGACCCTCAGTCGCAGGGAGAAGTTGGGCTTCATGGCCGGGCTGCTCCACAGTCGCAGGACCTCTGGGACCGCCCAGAGACCGCAGCGCCAGGGCTGGCAGGCGGGCAGCACCTCCTCCCGGGGCTGTGCGCACAGGTGGCCGGCCCCGCCCCCGCGCCTCGCCGAAGAACGCGGTCCCCAAGTCGACCTGGTTCAGGCTCCAGGCAAGGGACCGCCTCCCGGGACCGACTCTCTCGTTACCCAGGCAACTGGCTGGCTTGCCACGAACCCCAGAAAGGCGAACTGCGGCGAAATCCGGGCGCGGACGCGCGGCGAAGGCCGCATGCGAGGAGCCTGGAGTTGCTGGGGGCCCCCCAGAGGGCCCGGGCGGGCGAGGAGCCGGGCTGAGGCACTTGGGGCTCCACGTTCCTTTTCCCCAGCGTTCATCCCCGGCCCGCGCGCCCGCCCCCGTTTCCTCGCCTGGGTTGGCAGCAACAGGCGCAAAGTTGAGGAAAGGCCCGGCGGTCGGCGGTCGTCGCTCGCCGCTCGCCCCGCCCCTCGCCTCGCCCCTCCCCGCGAGCGCCGGGGGCGGGGTCGCGCGGTCACCCTGGCGACGCACAGTGTTTGTGCCCTGAGTAGTCCCGGAGCGCCGCCATGGCCAGCTTGCAGCCCAGCGGACCAAGGTCTGCCGCGTGCAGCTCCAAGTCGCCGCCCGAGAAGCCGCTGCAGGTGAAGGTAGTGGGACTCTTCAAAAGCTCTGGCTTTCAGATTGCGAAGAACACGGCTGAGGTAACAGCGTAGAAACCATGAGTGTGAACGGCCCTTCCCACTTCCCGTCTTGCGCCGCCTGTTGGAGGGTTGATGTCTCCGGAGGGAGGGAGGGACACGTCCCTGCTGGGCGCACTGAGGGTGAACAACGATCGGTGCAAGTAGGGGTCTCCCGGTCAGGGCAGGCGTTCCACTTCGAGAAAGGTGGCCTAAAGGCAAATTCAAGCGAAGGAAGAATACAGAACCTGACTGGGAATAAAGGTAATTCCTCCATCTACATATTCACACATTTTATTCCACATTAATTTTGGATTTTTTAGTTCATGAACAAATTGTTTAAAGTATTACCATATTACAATATTACCAACAATATTAAAATATTGTTTAAAAAGGGAAACGTATTCCCCAAAATTTTGTTATCATTTAACCAGATAATTTTCACAGACTCCCAAGTGGAATTTTTCTTTAAGATTTTTTATAAATTTTATAACAGTCACTACATTCCAGTCAAATTAGGTGCTTAAGGGATTTCTTAAAATGATGCACAAATGCTTTGGAGAACCCCAGTATTTCTTTGAAAACACTTAGAGCAAAATTAAAGGAAAAACACTTTACCTGGAAGAATTTCATCAGGTCACTAGTGCTGCAGCACACCTGTAACCTGAATGCAGGAGAAATGTACAAATGTACATATTATTGAAATGTAGAATTTATCATGTCTTTGGGGCTCCAGAAATGCTATTGTAAGGTCATCCCAACCTTCCCTCTTTCAAAACCTCACTAGGCTCCAGGACCTTGCTTTGTTCATGTTTGTCTCCCCCAAAGTAACCAACTGGATACTTGCCACAAAATGTTACCAAATAGAAGAAATCTTTAGAAATTCCTGACTTCTTAACCTGTTCCAAGTCTGCAGAGTTCAAGAAAAGTTTGTGATTATATCCAGTCAGGAAATAATAACTAATTTGTGGATTCTAGGTAAAGTTTACATCAAGATGAAGAGAACAAATATTCAGAAGTCTGTGAGAACCATACATGAATTATCAAAACAAGTAGAAATTAGGGACTGCAATAGCTGTATTGATGGCATCAGCCAAGTTTTATGGTCCAAGATGTATTTAGAGAATTTGAAAGAGTGCTTTTCCCTTTTTTATCTTAGCGTCTTTCCTGAAGGCACATGTTTCCGTGCCCCAAGCCTTGCTGGAGATGTGTTGGCAAATTTTTTTTCTGTGAAGTCCAGATATTAAATCATTGGGCTTTCTGGTCATTGGGCTCTCGGATACAACTACTCAGCTTGCTTCTTGTTGTGTGATAGCAGTCATAGGCAGTATACATGTGAATAAAATATTATGGACACTGAAATTTGCCTTGCATATAATTTCACATGCCATGAAATATGATTCTTTTTTTTAACCATTTAAAAATCTAAAAAATTATTCTTAACCTTTAAGTCTTAAAAAATAGTTAGTGCCCCAGATTTGACTACAGTTTGCCTACCCCTGTGGTAGAAGACAAAAGGTCAAGCTACCTTTATTATATCAATAGTGTTAATTTTCTCTTTCTTAAGCTTATGCCACTCTAGCTCTATTTGAGTATGAAAATTTACCGATGTCAATTTAATGAGCTCTCTCTTAAAGGATTCTTGAATATATTCCCAATGTGATGATTTGTAAGCAATCCAGGTTCCTTATTAACTGATAAAGGTTTAGGTTTGTGAAGAGTAAGTATATTATACGTACTCTAATTTGGATGTAGTCCATTCTCTGAACAAACACTAAATTATGAAAGAAGTATGATTAAGTGTGCTTAATTTGAAAAGTATTGGGCTTCTTAGTTATTCCAGGTGTCCCCTCAGCACTAGCAGTCATCCTGCAAGATTGAACACAGACTCACACTGAACACAGACACTGGAACTGAGGAAAAGGACCCATCATTTGTTGGTTGGGTACAGTGGTCTAAGAACTTAGGGAGTAGTCCTGTTGCTTTTGCCTCTTCTGTCATCCTGGTTCCCAGGGTGGGACACACTCACATGCTGGCTTTTTCCCTCTTGGACTATATACCCCTGATGAAGCATGCCAGTCCAGTGCCCTCTTTTGCACAACAGGGCCTTTGAGCACAGTCCTTGGAGGAGAAGGTGCCAGCTGGAGAGGCCAGCTGTCGCTGTTGGCCCACCTACTCCTCATTCCCATTCAGAAAAGTGAAACCTAATCATTATCGACTTCTCTTGCTTTAGGAGGAGGCAAAATGTAACATCATAAATCAAAAATTTTCTTTTTTTGGACAAGGATTGTTAACCAGTAATAATTTTCTCTGATTCATACAGAAAAAGCAATACAATATATGTTACACCAAAACAATCTCTAAATCTTGACTTATATGTAAACCACTACAACAGTGTCCTTTTGGTCATCTTCCATGTATCTGTGAATTAAAGCAATAACACATCTGTTTTAGTTGAAAGTATCTAAAGGTGCACTGAGGTTTAATAAAACTTTAGTTCAGGGGAAAATGTGGTCCTAATGAACATGGAAGTTCACAAAACAATTGGCATAAACTCATTTATTTGTTCATTTGTTTGTTTAGTTGTTATACATGGATGGTCCACTATGTGCCTGATGTGGAGGCCAGTGGGAATATAGGAAAACTAAGATATAGTCTTTGCCCTCAAGGGACTTATACTCTACAGGTGAGAGACAAATAAGTCAGAGCGAAGCGTGGGGAGCAACTTAATGGAGGTAAGCACAGGGCCCTCTGGGAACAGACAAAGGGCATCTAAGCCAAACTGTGGCCTGGGTGTGCATTATATAAAACTTCCTTGAGACCCTGTAAAACTTGGGGGAAATGATTATTACTTTAAGAGAACTCATCTAAAATAATTATTCTGTTTTGAAACCTAGACTTTGAAGATTAAATATCCATCCAAATTTCAAGATCCTATACTAGTTCCCCTTCAAGAATTTGCATGGCATCAGTATCTACAGGAGAGAAAAAGGGTAAAAAATGTTTGGGATGTGGGAGACATGGACAAAGTTCTGCTTGAATTATTTATCTGTGCCTCATTTTAGAAAAACTGAACCAGTAATTTTAATGCAATTACATTTTCTATATATTATACTCTTAAATTATTTCAGTCGTTTTACCAGGCAGATTTTAAGAAAAAGTAAAACGTTTTCAAGATTTCCTTTTGGAACTTGTGTGATAAGGTAAGTTTTGAATTCTCAGTGCTGCTACTTATACCTGCTGATGCTACCCCTCTTTCTTTGCATATCATTCATACTTCCTGTGACATTCCCCCCTCCCCCAACACACACACACTCAGGTCACTGTAGCCTGCCACTCTTCTTGTTCTTACTCTGGAAGGTTTTATTTATTTATTTTCAAGATTTTATTTATTTTTGCATAGAAGAACTGGGGTGCAGGCCAAAGGTGCGGGGGCAGGAGGGGAGGGTGAGAGGATTTGCCAGAAATAGAGTGGGGAGCAGAACAGGTAGATCTACTGAAATACACTGCTGAGGGGAGCAGTGGGCCAGACAAGAGAGGCCTGCTGCACCATGTGGGTTAGCTCCCTGGTGGGGATCAACTCAGGCCATTGCAGTGGGCCTTCGAGGTGATAGCGCTAAGACTTAACCCCTGAGCCACCAGGGAGGCACCCTCTGGAAGGTTTTAGTGGTATACAGCGCATATAAAGAGGGGACTTATGTGGAGTTGTTACCTAGGGGAGTTCTGATGACAGCCACCATGTTCCCATAGGGCAACCTTGTCCTGATTGTCACTTCCGTTTTTGCGTCTCCTCCCCAACAGTATGCTTGCAGGAAGTGCAGCGCCTTGGGCTAGCAGAGCTTGTCCAGGGATGGTGGATATTTTTCCTCTTGGGTGCCAGCCCTATCATTGGTAGAGCTGCCTATAGCAAGTGATGTGAGGATTCTAAGGTAGCATCTCGCTCATGATACCTGGTTTTGGGGGGAGGTTGGACACCTACTTGTCACCCCTGACCCAGTCCTGTGGAGAGTCTCAGTCCTGGCGTCCCTGCCCCAGCCCATCTTCCCTTTGGCTGATGAAAGCTCATTTCCCCCACCAGGGCAGTTTCGATTGTTCTGTGCTAGGTTGCACAGGATATCCTGTGATGCGGTGGTTATCACTGTAGATGTAGATTGTGTCGTTTTATGAAATCCCTACACTCCCCTCAGTCACACAGATGTGAACAGTGCAAAACTGAGCCAAGAGTATCATTTGTTAAGTCTTCTAACCAATTTTTGTAACAATTGAAATTCAAATGAAACCATAGTAAACACTTATACGAGGTGATTATTATATGCCAGATAGTATTATGATTTACATATATGAACTAGTCCTTACAACAAGAAGGGTGACCAGTGGTCCTGGTTTGCCTGGGACTGAGAGATTTGCTGGAAGGTAGGAATTGCAAAAGCTAGGCAAACTGAGACAGTTATTCACGCTTGCATAAAACAATGTTTTTCTTAATTTTGATCATAAACCACTATACTGCTTACCAATGTTGTGCTTTCCACCAACAGGAGAGTCTTCCATAATACCCCTTACTATGCCCAGGAAATCCCTGCTGGCTCTCAGGAAACATTTTCTTGCCCTGACTCTGTCAAAAAGGCATTCTTCCAATCTTTGGTATCGACAGCTGTTCACAGCAGCCTCTCCTTATCTGTGGTTTTGCTTGCTAGTTTCAGTTAACATTTGGTCCAAGAAAAATATGTTCAATAAGATATGTTGAGAGAGAGAGAGAAACCACATTCACACAATTTTAATTAAAGTATATCATTATTCTATTTTAACGTTATATTGTTCATCTCTTACCATGCCTCATTTTTAAATTAAACTTTATCATTGGTACATGTATATAGAGGAAAAAAAATAGTATGCATAGGACTCAGTGCTCTTTGCAACTTCAGGCATCCAGAGGAAGTCTTGGAAAGTATCCCCTACCCCAGAAAATGAGGGGACAACTAATTACACAAAACTCCTAACCTCATCCAGCATACACACAGTAAAATGTGCTTCAGAAATGAAGCCAGAGGCTGTGGCTTGTCTTCAAGTTAATACAACAAGTATGCTATGCACACAGGTGCCATCTATTATCTACAATTATGTCATTTTAAAGATTACTTTTTGTTGAGTCTCAGCTTCTAGTGATGTCAGATTCTGAAGAATGTTCTTCAGTTCTTTTCTGAGAACAAAGTTCTGAAAAGTGACCTTTTTTTTTTTTTTAAAGATTCACACCCAGAGTCCTTGTGGGTTAAGCAGGTTTTTCTTTTTCTCATCACATTTATGTGTGTGTGTTTACATTTCCCTTATAGGAACTCAGGAATGAAATTTGGGTATATTCTTCCTATGTAATGTGTTTTGTTAATGATCAACTCCTCGGTGATGCACTTGATCTTCAGAAATGGGCCCACAAGAAATGGAATATAGTTGATTTTAAACCCCCTGCACTTTATGAGGCACTTACTGTGGATTATTCTACTAAATTCTTAAGAGACACCAAGGCAAGTTATACCAATTTTTAAATTTTTGATCTTTTATATTGATTCAGCATTATTTGTGAATATCCTAACAAAGGGACCATGGAAGAATAGGAGACTAAGTTTTAAGTTTTCAATGACCTTATGATCTAGTTGCAAAGGATTATTTTGTGGTAGGTTCAACTCAGTGATGAGTAAAGTCAGTATACAGAGAGAAGAACATCCCTACTCAAACACTTCTCCCCATAGAGATTTTTATAGCTTAATTGTCATCCATCTTAAAATATAAAGACCCCCCCCAGAAAAGTTCAAACCTATCATTCACTCATCTTTAATGAAGTGTTTTAATTAATACTTTCTAGCACTTAAGTGAGAGCTACTAGCCTATTAAAATGCAAAGTGTGAGCAGAAAGGTGACATTAAAAGCATGATCCCTTGACAAGAGCAGGACTAGACAAGCTATGGCACTGGGGAAGTTTCCAGTGGCCGAGGATAGTCAGGAAACCTGAGGCCCAGAGAGAGAGAGGCAGATGGACATCAGGACAGAATGGCAGTAGAGATAAAGGCACTTTGTAATTATGCTCAGAACCTTGTAACAACAACTATCATACACTAAAATCATCTTATGCCCATGATGCCTGTGCCCACAGAAATACCCAGTGCTAGGAGCCGAGGTGTGCAAAGGCAAAAACCTTGTGTCCTTGGTCCATGTTGAACCTCTGCCTTAAACAGAATCTGAAACAAAGTAGGTGCCAAGAGAATGAGGACAAATGCACTTGGCAAATGCTCTGAACTCTGGCTATAGGTAGGTTTTTGGGGTTCATAGCAGTTAATTCCCAAAAGGGCAGGGTTCTAGAAAGTACATTTGTGCTCCAGGAATGGCAGGGGACAACCATGGAGGCCAGAATTAGTAGCAGTCAACAATATCACAACTGTGATTAACATTGAGAACCTCACAACTGACAGGGGACTTGAGAACTAGCTTTGGAAAATAAGTGGGAGCCAAGGGAGATCTGTCAGCAGGAAAACATGGCCAGAGTCACATGCTGCGAACTCACAGCCAGGACACTGCCATGTTGCTGTCTCCACCCAGAATAACTTCTCAGCTCTCCTTGTATCACTCCCTGGAGATCCAGGCCAGAGGAACTGAGTAGTGAGGCCCCGGTCATTTCCCACAACCTGGGTCTCAGCAGAGGGAGAGGACTTGTCTGGCCCCTTAGGTTCTATAAGGAGTGATGGACCCTGTGGGGAATTCCCAAATAGAAAAGGTGTTCAAATGGTAATGGGGGAGGGGGTGGGGGGGCAAAGAGGGGGGGAAGAAAGGCTGACCTTACTATTCATTCTGAACAGTAACAGGAGTTAGATTTTAATCTGACAGGAGTTAAATTTTAGCTAAAAGGAAGTCAAGCCTACAGAACTTTCAGAGTGTGGCATAATCCTCTTTGCTGCTTCTTTTTAACATTTAGGGCTGTGCAGAAACAGGCTGGAGTGGGGAAAGCCTGGTGGCAGGAGAACCATTTAGAAAGATGCTATAGTAGTGTGGCCTGGAGATAATGACAGCCTGAACTAGTAAGGGGCAGTTAGGAGAGAGGAACTAGATTCCAAAGAAAATCCTTAAATTTTTTTCATGCAGAGGCTAAATTTTTCTGCCGGTAAAATCTAGGAACTTGTTAGCTTCTGGGTTGGGGTGTTCTGCTAGACAATTTTGTTTGTGTGACATTACCGGTGTTGCATTAATTTGCTCTCTTTTTCATTAGAATTTTCAGAATTATCTACTCTTGGGAATGACATAAAAATAATAAGTTGGTACAAGGGGAAGCTTAATGGACTTACTGCAGACATCAATCATGATTTCCAGTATATCCTCTTTTTCTTCCTAAGCCTGTGAAATTTACATTATACCTCCCATTCCAAAGTTATAAATTTCTCTTATAATTAAGAACTTGTAGTACAGAAGCTGAGAGGCAAAAATTAAATATAATTATGTGGATGTAATACTACACTCCTGGATGTCAGATAGCACAATATTATTTCAGTCTTTTAATTAAAAAAAAAAAAGACCAGAGTGACAACATGATGGTGGTATTATATTTAAAAGTGGTTCCATTTATGTTTCCCAGATTCTTTTTTTTCTTTTTTTTTTGCATAGAAGAACTGGGGTATAGGCCAGAGGTTGGGGTGGGGGTGGATAAGAGGATTCACCAGAGACAGAATGGGGAGCAGAATAGGCAGATTTACTGAATAAATGCTGAGGGGAACAGTGGGCAAGACAGGAGAGGTCTGCTGTGCCATGTGGGTTAGCTCCCTGGCTGGGTATGGAACTCAGGCTATAGTGGTGATAGCACTGAGACTTAACCCCTAGGCCACCAGGGAAGCCCTGTTTACCAGATTCTTGAGAAATAGTGCAGGGAAAGTGATGTATCTTGCTAAGTAAGGCAACACTTTTATGTATGAGAATGGTACCTACGATTTGAGATGCATTCCATTAGATCTCTACTCCCTAAATGAATGCTATTGTGGTGGAGACTAGAGTTTTTATTTTAGATGTCTCTCTGTAGGGCTAGACAAAGTCTCATGGTGCTAGTTGACTCTACCAGGAAGGATGTCAATTGAGAACAAGAGCTGGGGGCATCTGGGAATGTGAAGATCTGACTGAAATAAAAGCACAGCATCCTCTCTTCCCTACCCCTGGATATTGTGACCTATTTTCCCACTAAGAAAGGTATTGCCTAGCTCTGGTTAGATGTACCAGCTGAAAATCCAGTACACCTATAACCAAAGATCAACTGTATCTTTTCCCAAAATTACTCAGGAAAGAAATTTCAGTCTGTTTCTTTTCTCAAAGGGACCGACAACTGGTGTTTCTTAGCACACCTAGTTCGTGATGTAGTTGGTGTCTAGGTCTTATGTTCTTGACCTTGCAGGATAGGTTAATGTTATTCAAAGTTTCGTTATCAAAAGGTCTTACACAGTGTTTTATTTTGATTGTAAAGACTTGGTGTAATAAAATGAAGCTTTTTGTTCCCAGTCATCCTTTTAATTTTGCTGTTGTCATATCTGCTGTTAATGCTGTTAAAATCTTAAAACTGAAAATGCTCTCTTCTACTTTTAGTCATTTACTAAACTTTCTTTCAAGACATCAACCTGCCTTATCTTTTTCTTCTTAATTTTAATAGCATGATTTTGTGTTCATGGACATTTCTATTGATTATTACCCCGTGGGAAGATTGATTTTTGAGGTAAGAGGGTTTATTGTTATTTTTTAACAAGTGTGTTGAGGAGTGGAAATATGTAATTGTAGAAATGTTAAATATCAAAACCTTTTATCTTTATTTTGTAGCTATTTTGTGATGCATGTCCCAAAACATGTACAAATTTTCAGTTTTTGTGCACAGGAAAAGCAGGGTTTTCTGAAAGTGGCATCAGATTACACTACACAGGTTCAATTTTTCATCGAATAGTACAGAATGGTTGGATACAAGGAGGAGGTGAGTTTAAAATCTTAAATACAACTCAATTGCAACATAAAATCAGAATATCCAAAATTCTATCTACCTTTGTGAAATGCATGTAGAATTAAATATGTAAATAATTAACACATATTTGAAGGGTGTTTTATATGTGATCAAATATTGAATTAATATAGTCAGACTCTTTTTAAAAATTTTCATAATTATTAAAATAAGCAAATCTAAAGTATGTTACTAGGAATATTCCAAATCAAAAAGTGATGTGAGAAAGTAGGATAGCGATAGTTAAAATAAAGACGCTGCTATAAAATTTACACCCAGATTCCAAAACAATGGAGAAGAAATATCTGACCATGGGAATGCTAACACTGCCGCCATTCAGGAGAGTCTAGCTCTGCAGCCAGAGAAACTTAGTGAAGAAGAATTTATCAGTGTAAATGAGGAAGGGAGCTGATATGAAAATGTCCCAGAGGAAGTGACGCCAACAAAAACCTTCACATTAAAAGTCTTAGGAATATTTTACAACATTCAAATGGCAAAGGATAAAATGTTGGAAATTGATCCCACCTTAGAAAGGAGTATAATAATTGTCCAAGGCATAGAAAAGATGCTGACTTTATACTAGGAATTATATGATGAGAAAGAAGCACTGTTCAAACCATGCTTGATAAGTTATTTAAAAAGAAATAAAGCATTTCAACTCTAAAAAAAAAGGTAGGATAATATTTTTAAAATCAAAATGTAATTTTAAATATTCAAATAAGAGTACCTAGAAGATAGAGCGCTATTAAGAAATTAAATGTCATCAGAGGTATAGAAATAATATCAAATATACAAGTCAAGGCTGAATCCAAGGGGGTGGGGATAGCCAAAAAATTAAATACTGATTGAAATGGTGTCACTAGAAAATATTCACCTGGGAGATCTGAAGAGGCCAGGAGAATTGGTGGATGTTGGAGAGACAGGGCAAAGCAATGTCACTAGTATCTAAGTAGGTAGGAGTGGGGAACCACCGGGGCAGATTTACCTGAGCAAAACCACCTGGGAACTAATGAAATCGATGCCAGGGAACTTCAGCTTCCCCATTCCTGAATTTAGTCTTCAGCAAAAGCAGGAAGTTCCTGAAAACTGTGGGTGGAGTATCAGGAAGAGCAGGATCGGAGACTTAACGCTGGTTGTGCTTATCAGTTAACTTCTGAACCAGCTTTAAGAGTGCTATGATTTATATGCCGTATGCCCTGTCCTACATAAATTCTGTCCACAGACTTGTTATTGCATCATATGTCTTTAAAACAACACAGACACTTTTATTAGAGGCAGATCACTCATACTGTATAACATGTCACAGTCCTATTTATTGCAAATTGTATTCAAGAAAAGTGGACTAGTTACTGATGGGGATCTGGGGGTAGAGAAGTCAGGTCTTATAACTTCTGTCTTCACTGGAGTTACCTTTGCTTCCCTTTTAGCTGTGGTGGATAAAAAGGAACATGTGTATGGACAATTTTTATAGTAGGAGCATTGCTTAAACCAAAATGTACATATAATGCAAAATAGGTCACATAAATACCTTTTATGTGACAATCATTTTGTAATATAGTCACATATCAAACCTGTATGTTGTATACCTGAAAATTTATATAACCTTACTATATTAAACCTTATTATATTAAAGAAAACTTCACTCCTAAAATATATATAAATGAGTTGTCACTGTAGTATTCCAGTGAGTGAAAATGTGAATGTTAATTCTTTTTAGACATCTTTTATTCTTGTTCCAAAAACACCTTACTGTTTCTATTTCATTTTATTGGTTTAATATTTCCATTTTTTTTAAGATTTATTTATGCACACAAGCTGGGGTACAGGCCAGAGGCGTGGGGCGGCGAGATGGTTCACCAGAGACGGAGTGGGGAACAGAATAAGCAGATCAGAAATACATTGCTGAGGGGAGCAGCGGGCGAGGCAGGGGAGGTCTGCTGCGCCATGTGAGATTCTCCCCAGCTGGGTGTCGAACTTGCATTGTGTGCTGCCGGCAGCTGCCGGCAGCTCCACAGCGCAGCGCTTAACCGCTGCGCCACCAGGGAGGCCCAAATATTTCCATTTTTCTGAAAAGGGAGATGAATTAAGGAATAACTGGTGAAATAAGCAAAATTTATATGAACACACTTTGTCATGACCACAATTATAATTTAAAACTTCATCATTTTAAGGTTTTGCTTTATAATTTAGCCTACCTTAGAGAGGTATGATGAAGGAAAAATGAGATCATGAATGTAAAAGTACTTGTAAAATACAAGTGAAATCATTATAGTAATATGTTCATGATACAAGTATCGTACAAATGAACAGTGTAACTCGTCGTTGCTGTAAGTGAAATCATAATTTAAAGCATTTTTCTGCCAGAACTGTAATTTCTTTTTTAGTCTCAAAATTCTAATGTTCATTTATTGCTACTTCTCAGATATAGTAGCTGGAAAGGGAGATGGTGGAGAGTCAATTTATGGACCAACATTTGAAGGTATGTATTTTTATATTTGTTGAGCACCACTACACCCTAGAGCCCTTGGTGTCTCTGGAGAAAGAGCCCTTGGTGTCTTTTCTCCAGAGAAAAGAATTTCACGAAACACCAGAATGAAGCCAGTGGCAAAGTTTATTAGGAAAGAAGAGGACAGAACACAGCAAGAAGCAGTGGGCAGGCTCAGAAAGTGGCAGAGCCACACTGGGTAGTAAAACAGAAGGGTTTTTAAAGTTTTTTTCATTTCTGGTGGGCAGCCGGTTCCTTTAATTATGCATACTTTGTCCCCATCACTCTTCTGAATCCAGACTAATTGGTTTTTCATTTTTTATTGTTATTTAATTTTTTAAAAATAAGGTACCATTGTTATATATCCTTGTTAATATTTTGATGGTATAGGATTTCTCCCATCAGGTGTGGTCATTGTAGCTCTCTCACCACCAAAGCACCCATAGCCCTCCATCATAGTCCATTGTGCTCTCTCTCTGATTCTTGACTAATTGCAGAATCCCTCATTTTAAGTCAGAGCAAACTGTAGTTAGGAGACTCTTCCCAGGCCTGCCAGATCTTATCTGGTCCTTGAAACAAAGCCATAGCTACAGCTGGACTGTGGGATGACAGAAATGCACCTGTGCTCATCTGGGGGCGTGTGTGACAAGCCCACATTCACATAATTTTTATTACAGTACACTATTATAGTCACCCTTTTTTATTATAGTCATCCTTTTTTATTATTAGTTATTGTTAATCTCTCACTATGCCTAATTTATAAATTAAATGTTTAAGATATATATTTATAGGGAAAAAAAGCAATATACATGTGGTTTAGTACGCTGTGGTTTCAGGCATTCACGGGGTGGGGGGGTCTTGGCCTGTACCCCCATGGATAGTAGGGAGTACTGTATTTGATTTTCAGTGCTGGTTACACAGCTATATACTATTGTCAAGATGCATCAGACTGAACATCTAAGATATATGCATTTTATGTTTATGCCTCAAGTAGAAATATATGTATAAAAATTTGAAACTACATATTAAAAGTTGAACCAGAATCACCAACACCAAGACATATTTTAGTAGCATTATTGGACATTAAAGAAAAAGAAAAAAATTCTTTGGCTAGCTAGGCAAAAAGAACAAATAATTTATAAGGGATAGAAAATTAAATCACATCATATTCTTTGACATCCTCATATTCTTATGCCAGAAGAAAATGGAATAATTATTTATGATGCTCAAGCAAAGGAAATGTGAGCTAAGGATCTTGTTTCCAGCCAAACTGAATCTTTTGTAATTCATATTTGGCTGAATAAAGGGCACCAGAGTTATCAATATATAAAATATGAGGGGTGGTATTGCCATGAGTCCTCTCTGAGGAATCAGCCAGAGAATGAGTTTCCCAAAACCAAATTTCAAGAGACCTTGACAGAAGAGCTAGTGAGAGCACTAATCATTGAGTGACTTATAAAACTAAAATTTAATGAGGTTTAGAAGGGTGAGTGTGATATGTAGTAGGAGAATATATACAAAAGTTTTAAAAATTATTTTCAGTACTTACACTGGTGATGGTATTATAATATTGTTATTCTGAGGTTGTTGTATATGTAAATGAAAACATAAGTAATTTATGAGATGTTCAAATGTCATCATTTTTGTATCCTTGAGAATCAGGATTTTCAATGTGGATGAAAAAAGGGATAGATAAAATATGACAGAGGCTAATAAGCAAATATTCTGTAACTCTGGTCAACATCGAGATTGTTACTGACTTAAAAAGGCCTTAATCTGTAGTATCTTGGTGTGCTGAACATGAATATAGCCCTGAAAATTTTTTATTAGCTCTCATTTTGAAGATATTTCATATAATTCATTTTATTTTTCACCATGTAAATTTATCCAGTAGGACTGCAACAACATCCTAAATCAGCCTAGAATGATGTAATATTTCATCACATTGCATAATACCGTCATGCACACATCATCCAGAGTTGATTGCATCATTTTCTGATGCAGTGCAATACTATTGCCAGGCGGCTGCTGAAGTAAGCTATCGGAAAAGTTGAGCATTGAAAATATTTCAGACTTTGTGCAAGGCGGTTTAAGCTACTGTTCCATAGAACTGTTTTATCCATTTAGGCACAATTCAGAACAGTGATGCCTCGAAAGTGCATTAATAGCGTGGACAATTTCTGCTCTATTTGTGGGGAAGTGACATTTGCCAACCAGAAGAAAAGTATCACTTCTCAAGTGAAGAAGGCTTCTCATCTTTACTTCGGATGCAAGGTTGGTGACCAAGACAAGCCTTGGGCCCCGCATATATGCTGTGCTACATGTACAACACAGCTTTCACAGTGGTTAAATGGCAAAAGACCATCAATGCTGTTTGCAGTCCCCATGGTGTGGAGAGAGCCAAGCAACCACATAAAAGACATTACTTCTGCTTGGCTCCTCCTCTTTCTGGTGGAATAACGAAGCAAAAGAAGTCAAGAATAGTCTACCCAAACATTCCGTCTGCATTGAGACCAGTTCCATACAGTGAGGGATTTCCTGTTCTAGAACCTCCAGCAGAATATTCTCTTGATTCATCTGATGAGGATAAGGGTGTTCTTCTCCTGTTACGTCAGCATGTAGTGATCCAGATTTTCACTGTGGTGCATCATCAACCCCACACAGACTAACACAAGAAGAACTAAATGACCTGGTTCATGATTTGGACTTATCCAAGAACAAGGCAGAATTGCTAGGATCAAGACTCCAACAATGGAATCTTCTAGAAGAAGATGTCACAATTACTTTCTATTGAAAGTGCCACAAGGAGTTGGAGACTTTCTTCAGAAAGGAAAGTACTCTGGTATTCTGTTCCAATATTGAGGGTCTCATGAATGCCTTAGAAATCACTCATGACCCACAAGAATAGAGACTATTTCTAGACATTTCGAAACTGAAACTTAGGGCTGTGATTTTGCACAATGGAAACCGTCTTCCATCTATTCCAGTAGCACATGCTGTCCACATGAAAGAGACATACAAAAACTTAAAACTGAATTCCAATGAGTATAACAAGTACAGCTGGCACATCTGTGGTGATTTGAAGCTAGTTGCCCTTTTAATGGCACTGCAGCAGGGATACACAAAATACATGTTTTTCTTATGTGAGTGGGATAGCCGAACAAGTGAATTGCACAACTTCTGGAAGGAATGAACTCGCAGACAAAATGTAGCAGTTGGAGAGAAGAGTATCCAGCACCCAGCTCTGGTCGAGGCTCACAAAATCCTGCTACCACCCCTTCACATCAAACTAGGTTTGGTGAAGAATTTAGTGAAAGCCATGGACCGGACCTCGCCAGCTTTCTGATACCTGCATGAAAAATTTCCTCGACTCAGCAAAGCAAAGATTAAAGAGGGAGTTTTTGTGGGTCCTCAGATTCGAGAGCTCTTCAAAGATGACTGGTTCAACAATTTGCCGCTGGGTGATGCGAAACAAGCATGGAATGCTTTTCGCCTAGTGTCTACAAACTTTCTTGGGAATGTTAGGGCAGAAAACTACAAGGAACTAGTAGAAGACATGCTGATGCAGTCTCAGAAACTTGGCTGCAATATGTCTCTAAAGATCCACTTCTTTCATTCACATTGGATTTCTTCCCTGAAAACTGTGGTATGGTTAGTGATGAACATGGCGAACGTTTTCATCAAGACACCACCTCAAGGGAACAAAGTTACCAGGGAACATTGTCCACTACGATGCTGGCTGACTACTGCTGGACACTCCCAGAGATGCTCCTGAACAGCTGTACAAGAGTCAAGTGAGGAAATCTAAGAAGTAGTCTATGACTTGATTTTTTACAGGTATGAACCGTAGGCCTATTACCATTGGCATGCATTTCGTGATGTAAACATCAATTTATTGCAGATTACAATGAAAACTAGAGCCAAAACTAGAATTTGACTGTCATATTTGTGTTGAGCACATACAAATTGATAGGAAATGACAAATTTTATTTCAGTAACATCACTTTTGTAAAAATTTGTTGACCAGTGTAATCTGGAATTTGAATTGGAGATACCATTTAAAACTGAGAATTGTCATATATATGTGTAGACATATCTCTCTCTCTACACAGACACCCACACACCTCGGGCTGGCCTACAAACAACAACCGACCCAATAATAAAGCACGTCCTTGGCATTTAGATTGTTTTTTTAAATGCCATTTCCCACTTAAATCACCAGGGCTTTTGAGAGAAATGGCAGGTTCTAGTTCTAGAACTAGAAATTATAAAATGAACCTGGAGTCCTTTGTTCAGTCATAGCCAAATGTCCTACTAAAAATGTTTTAGGATCAATCAGAGGCTCCAGGAGCCAATTTAAGAGACCCTCGCTGGTCAAAGATGGGGTAAGTAGATTAGTAATTACAATCGATTGAAACCCAGCAAGTATTTGAAATTCAGGAGTTCATAATGATCTATTATAATAAAATAGGGCCTAACTTCTTACCTTTGGGGGATTGACAAGAAATTTATTCATTATCTTGAAAGCTGATAAATATTGGTATAAATATGGAAAGAATAAAACCTTTATTTTCCCTTTCCTGTATGAACTGTACCAACTTGTAAATAAAGGGAAAGATCTTGTTATAAAAGTATTCTAATTAATAAGTGGCAAGGAAATAATAGAATTAGAATATTGCCATTTTGCTGTCACTAGTGAAATAATGGATCTTGGCATTGACTGCATTGGTACCTGCTAACTTCACAAAAACAGAGACAGCCTTAGCTGAGAGAATACAGCACCAAACAGGTAGAACCTGAGTCTGATAAGCCTCTGACTGAGCTGCCAATTTGCAGGAAATATAACCAGTTCTGCTATAATGTGCAGAATTTAATGCCATGTAATAAAAACTATAGGATTTACAAAAAAAAAAAAAACCCACAGGATTTACAGAAAAATTGAAGTTTAAAAAAAGCTTCCTCAGTGATGCATTAAAAATTAAGATAGTGACCTAATAAAAGCAATAACATGTTTCACATATATTAATGGTCACATGAATTACACATGAATACTGTAATAAATATGCACTTTGCTTTGAAAATCCCTGATTTTTGTGGAGGTGACATGGGAGAGTTGCAGAGGGTGGGGTGATTTTGACGCGCTGGAAGGAAAGTTCTCTGGATCAGAGGCAGGTTGTGTCACCAGGTTGGGAGAACATGACTCCTAACTCAGTGACCTCAGGTACCTGGTCAAGGTCTGAGCTGTGTCATATATTCTTGCCTCTTCTCCTCTTCTCCCGCTGGGTGCAGTCTTGTACTTTCACCTGGAGTTTTTCCAGAGGAAGTCATACATAAGCAGGGATGAAATTCATTGCATTCCAGTTCTTCCTAATTTGAATTCTTAACACAAGTTGTATAGTAGAACCAACAGGCCAGAGATCAGAAACATGTTGAACTGCCCCAAGTGTGTACAATCAGCAAACTCTAGCACTTAAATAGCTCAGGTTCATTAGCAGATAAAGTGTAAGGGAAACAAAGGGAGAGAGGTGGAACCTGTAGATTAAAAGAGGTTTCAAAGACATAACAAGTCTTTCAAGGTGCGAAATACTAAACTATAGTGTCTAGGGATGCACACTTGGATGGCAAAACTGTAAGGAAACAGTGAGTATGTGATTATGTAAAAGGCAGGAGAGTGATTATCTTTGGGGGTCAGGGAGGACTTGACAAGGGACTTCAGAGGAGGCTGGCAAAGTTAATTTTCTTGGCCTTGGGTAGCAGTAGTTAAAAAGTTATTTGTCTTCTAATGACAGCATCACTCTACATTAGTTTCTGTGGCTTTTGTGTCTGTTCATTTTAATACAATGAAAGGGTTAAAAAATTGCATCGAAGCCATGGCCAAAGGAAAAGAAAAAAGGAAAAGCTAACATCCTTCTAAATTCTTGGGGACACAGCTTTATCAAAGGAAATTGTCGGAACAAAAAACATTTCCCTTTTTGTCCTTCCATGTTCTTTAACAGACCTAATATTATTGACAAAAGGCAGATTAGCAGGAGAAAAAAAATCACATTTAATTTCACATGTATGTGGGTCCCAGAGATCCATGACCCAGAGAAGTGACCAAAGCATTAGTTTTTATACCTTTTTAGGTAAATAATAGTTGAGAAAAAAAGATTTGGGTTTATAGATTAGTAAAGAAGTATCGATAATAGTTTGTTTACACTGATTTCTTGGCCCTAAATTACTGTCTCTGGTGATAAGAATGCCTTCTAGCCTTCTGTTACTGGGAGGGTTTTTGTTCACATGGGGAATTCATTTCCTGCTTTCAAGGACAAAGGTGTATTAGTGTTCTTATGTCAGGTGTTCTTAAGTAACTTTAGTTAAAACTTATCAATATGCCAAAATGGTATATTTTGATGCATCCTGCTCTGAACCCCACCAGAGCCATGTAAGTGACACCGCTCATTTTTTCATGAAATATTAAACTCCTAGTTAGTTAGTTGCCCACACAATGCCAGGACCTTAGGAAACAACGAATGCATAACTGTTTCCACCCTCAAGGATTTTAGTGTTTTTGTGTGGCCAGATGTTCAAACAATTAAGTATGGACACTGTGCCAGTTGCTATTACAGAAGAACTGAGTGCTGTGGGAAGAACAACCACCTGGGAGAGTTAGGGACGGTGTCACAAAGCAGCTTTTGAGTTAGGTCTTAAAAGAAGGTATTGCAGATGGGAAATGACATTCTTTGAAGCTTTCCTGGCATCCTTAATCCCTGATGAGAATCCACTGTACCTCTCCATCCTGCTGCCATTATCATATCACCCAAACACTTTGTGCTTGAAGGCCCCCTGTCCTGTAGGAGAGCTGTCTCTTAGCTGACCCTGTAGACATCCTGGTGATTATGCTACTATCCCTTCTTGTGTCATTAGACTCTTGTGGGGATTCAAGGTTTTCATCTGTGTCCAGGGAGACTGCCTGTTGAGAGAAACCTTCATCACTCTGTCTGGCAGTGCAGTAACCAATCAAGTGAAAAGGAGAGGTGCTCTAGAAGGAAAGTGAGAGATGGAAAGAAAGAGCATGGTTGGCACTCACAACATTGAAAGTGTGGGCCCCCTTCTTTCACCCACTTGTGGAAGCCAGTTCCTCCTCCACATTTCTCTCACGGGACCCTGTTTTCACGAGATGAAGAATTAAAATCCAGGGCTTTTAAAAAAATAATTACAACTACAAAACTCACTTTTATTAAGCTTAACAGAGTGAATTTAAAGGGATGATTGTAGTTAAGTTTTATAAATTGACTAATCATTTTTTGAATTAAAAAAAGTTGTTTTGCTCTGTTTGAATCACAACTTTTTATTGTTTTTTTATTATTTTTTTTTAAGTTTTTTTTTTGTTGTTGTTATTTATGTCTTTTACATTTTGTATTCCCCTTGGGTAGCCCACCACCAATTCACCCGTGATCCATCTCCATGGTCCCTTGTATTCTTTTCTATTCCATTTTGTGCCCTTATCCTCCCCCCCTCCCCCCGCTGAGTGTCTCTCTCCTATTTGGTTTCCTTATAGTCCTGTTATAAGTGAAACCATTCGATATTTTTCTTTTTCTTTCTGGCTTGTTTCACTGAGTATGATTCCCTTTAATTCCATCCATGTCACTGCAAATTGCGTGTGTTTATCTTCTTTGAATGCTGAATAGTATTCCATTGTGTATATGTACCACTCTTCTGGATCCAATCATCTATTTTTGGACATCTGGATTGCTTCCATACCTTTGCTATTGTGAACAGTGCCGCAATGAACATACGGGTGCATGTATCCTTTCGGATTAGTGTTTTTGTGTCCTTTGGGTAAATTCCCAGAAGTGGTATTGCTGGGTCGTATGGGAGCTCCATGTTTAGGAGTTTGAGGAATCGCCATACAGCTTTCCATAGTGGTTGGACCAGTTCTCATTCCCACCAGCAGTGTAGAAGAGTTCCTTTTTCTCCACATCCTTTCCAGCACTTGTTATTGCCTGTATTTTTAATGTGTGCCATCCTCTCAGGTGTGAGGTGGTATCTCATAGTGGTTTTGATTTGCATTTCCTTGATTATAAGTGATGTTGAGCATTTTTTCATGTATCCGTTGGCCATTTGCTTTTCTTCTTTGGAGAAGTGCCTTTTGAGCTCTTCTGCCCATTTTTTGATTGGGTTATTGGCTTTGTTTTTGTTGAGCTGTGTGAGTTCCTTGTAAGTTTTTGTTATCAGTCTTTTATCAGATGTATTGTGTGCAAAGATCTTTTCCCAGTTGGTAGGGTGTCTGTTAGTTTTGGTTAATGTCTCTTTTGCTGTACAGAAGCTTTTTATTTTGATGTAATCCCATCTGTTTATCTTGTCTTTCACTTCCTTCGCTTGGAGGGATGTGTCTTTCAAGATTTTGCTGAGATGTATGTCGTGTAGAGTTTTGCCTATATTTTCTTCTATACATTTTATGGTTTCAGGTCTTACATCCAGGTCCTTTATTCATTTTGAGTTGACTTTTGTGCAGGGTGTGAGGTAGTAGTCTAACTTCATTTTTTTGCATGTGGCTGTCCAGTTTTCCTAGCACCATTTATTGAATAGACTGTCCTTGTTCCACTGCATTTTCTTTGCTCCTTTGTCAAAGATTAGTTGTTCATAGATATGTGGCTTTAATTCTGGATATTCTATTCGGTTCCATTGGTCTTTCTGTCTGTTTTTGTTCCAGTATCATGCGGTTTTAATTACTATGGCTTTGTAATATAGTTTGAAATCAGGGAGTGAAATTCCTCCGTTTTCTTTCTTTTTAGTTAGGAGGGCTTTAGCTGTGCGAGGTTTTTTGTGGTTCCATATGAATTTCATCAGTAGTCGATCTATTTCTTTGAAGAATGTCGTTGAGATTTTTATTGGGATAGCATTAAATCTGTAAATTGCTTTTGGTAGGATTGCCATTTTGATAATGTTAATCCTTCCAATCCATGAGCAGGGGATGCCTTTCCATGTTCTTGTGTCTTCTTCTATTTCTTTCAACAGAGTTTTGTAGTTTTCTTTGTATAAGTCCTTTATGTCTTTTGTTAGATTTATTCCCAGATATTTGAATTTTTTGGTTTCAATTTTGAAGGGGATGGATTTCTTAATTTCTTCTTCTTCAGATTGGGTGTTTGCATATAGGAGGGCTACTGATTTTTGTACATTGATTTTGTATCCTGTTACTGTACTGAACTGGTCTATTATTTTGAGTAGTTTTTCTATGGAGTTTTTAGGGTTTTGTATATATATTATCATATCGTCTGCAAATAGAGACAGTTTAATTTCTTCTTTTCCTATTTGGATTCCTTGAATGTCTTTCTTTTGTCTAATTGCTCTGGCTAGGACTTCCAGTATTATATTGAAAAGTAATGGTGAGAGTGGACATCCTTGCCTTGTGCCTGATCTTAGGGGAAAGGCCTTCAGCTTCTCACCGTTGAGTATAATATTGGCCGTGGGTTTGTCGTATATGGCTTTTATTATGTTGAGGTATGTTCCTTCTATCC